>OZ024832.1:19710619-19950367 GCA_964016985.1 Anodontia alba | reverse complement strand
ACTTACAATTAATGATATTTTGCAGAAAAATCGGACTGTCCGTTAATAAGTTATTAGGGGTCAAACATTGGTAAATATCAACTTTCAACGCCCAGAACTCGAAAACGAGGCTCTCAGAATTTTCGTCCAGTTGCCCCAGTGACTCATGGCCCCAGGCCTTTCATCTGGCACAGGTTTCATTCCAATCGGTGAAGGTCGCATTTGACTCAAATAAGCAGTCCAAAGTTGGTGTGGAATATCCAATATTTTGACTCTTAATAACTCACTTATTTGTCGTCCGATTTGGCTGAAATTTGGAACGTTTGTAGCCCTTATCCATACCAACAAGCCTGCAAAATATGGTAGCGGTCAATAGAAAAGCACGTGCAATATGGGCCGCCAAACATTTCATAAATAAATCGTTTTTCGCCTATAGCAGGCAAAGGAAAGCACCGACAGTGCTGCGAATACATGCGCATGCGCAGATCATTAATACCTACATATATAGAGACTAGTCAAGGGAATCGGGGCAAGGCGTCCTGGTGAAAACGGGCCATCAATTTTACATTGCACCCTATGGAAATTAGGGCGCGAAATCGGTAAAACCGTAATAACTCTATTAATTCGCAACAAACAGGTGCGCTTTTTATAAGGTTTATAGGTGTTAGGAAGGTACATATTTGTGCCAAATAGGAGTGCGCTGCATGCAGTACATGTGGAGATATAAGGCCTGAAAATGGGTCTGTAGACGTCGTCTGATGAACAAAGAGATTGAAAAAGACAAAAGGTGACCTTCACCGATTGGATTGAAAATGGTGCCAAGAGATACTTTAGGACCATACTTACAATTAATGATATTTTGCAGAAAAATCGGACTGTCCGTTAATAAGTTATTAGGGGTCAAACATTGGTAAATATCAACTTTCAACGCCCAGAACTCGAAAACGAGGCTCTCAGAATTTTCGTCCAGTTGCCCCAGTGACTCATGGCCCCAGGCCTTTCATCTGGCACAGGTTTCATTCCAATCGGTGAAGGTCGCATTTGACTCAAATAAGCAGTCCAAAGTTGGTGTGGAATATCCAATATTTTGACTCTTAATAACTCACTTATTTGTCGTCCGATTTGGCTGAAATTTGGAACGTTGCCCTTATCCATACCAACAAGCCTGCAAAATATGGTAGCGGTCAATAGAAAAGCACGTGCAATATGGGCCGCCAAACATTTCATAAATAAATCGTTTTTCGCCTATAGCAGGCAAAGGAAAGCACCGACAGTGCTGCGAATACATGCGCATGCGCAGATCATTAATACCTACATATATAGAGACTAGTCAAGGGAATCGGGGCAAGGCGTCCTGGTGAAAACGGGCCATCAATTTTACATTGCACCCTATGGAAATTAGGGCGCGAAATCGGTAAAACCGTAATAACTCTATTAATTCGCAACAAACAGGTGCGCTTTTTATAAGGTTTATAGGTGTTAGGAAGGTACATATTTGTGCCAAATAGGAGTGCGCTGCATTGCAGTACATTGTGGAGATATAAGGCCTGAAAATGGGTCTGTAGACGTCGTCTGATGAACAAAGAGATTGAAAAAGACAAAAGGTGACCTTCACCGATTGGATTGAAAATGGTGCCAAGAGATACTTTAGGACCATACTTACAATTAATGATATTTTGCAGAAAAATCGGACTGTCCGTTAATAAGTTATTAGGGGTCAAACATTGGTAAATATCAACTTTCAACGCCCAGAACTCGAAAACGAGGCTCTCAGAATTTTCGTCCAGTTGCCCCAGTGACTCATGGCCCCAGGCCTTTCATCTGGCACAGGTTTCATTCCAATCGGTGAAGGTCGCATTTGACTCAAATAAGCAGTCCAAAGTTGGTGTGGAATATCCAATATTTTGACTCTTAATAACTCACTTATTTGTCGTCCGATTTGGCTGAAATTTGGAACGTTTGTAGCCCTTATCCATACCAACAAGCCTGCAAAATATGGTAGCGGTCAATAGAAAAGCACGTGCAATATGGGCCGCCAAACATTTCATAAATAAATCGTTTTTCGCCTATAGCAGGCAAAGGAAAGCACCGACAGTGCTGCGAATACATGCGCATGCGCAGATCATTAATACCTACATATATAGAGACTAGTCAAGGGAATCGGGGCAAGGCGTCCTGGTGAAAACGGGCCATCAATTTTACATTGCACCCTATGGAAATTAGGGCGCGAAATCGGTAAAACCGTAATAACTCTATTAATTCGCAACAAACAGGTGCGCTTTTTATAAGGTTTATAGGTGTTAGGAAGGTACATATTTGTGCCAAATAGGAGTGCGCTGCATGCAGTACATGTGGAGATATAAGGCCTGAAAATGGGTCTGTAGACGTCGTCTGATGAACAAAGAGATTGAAAAAGACAAAAGGTGACCTTCACCCGATTGGATTGAAAATGGTGCCAAGAGATACTTTAGGACCATACTTACAATTAATGATATTTGCAGAAAAATCGGACTGTCCGTTAATAAGTTATTAGGGGTCAAACATTGGTAAATATCAACTTTCAACGCCCAGAACTCGAAAACGAGGCTCTCAGAATTTTCGTCCAGTTGCCCCAGTGACTCATGGCCCCAGGCCTTTCATCTGGCACAGGTTTCATTCCAATCGGTGAAGGTCGCATTTGACTCAAATAAGCAGTCCAAAGTTGGTGTGGAATATCCAATATTTTGACTCTTAATAACTCACTTATTTGTCGTCCGATTTGGCTGAAATTTGGAACGTTTGTAGCCCTTATCCATACCAACAAGCCTGCAAAATATGGTAGCGGTCAATAGAAAAGCACGTGCAATATGGGCCGCCAAACATTTCATAAATAAATCGTTTTTCGCCTATAGCAGGCAAAGGAAAAGCACCGACAGTGCTGCGAATACATGCGCATGCGCAGATCATTAATACCTACATATATAGAGACTAGTCAAGGGAATCGGGGCAAGGCGTCCTGGTGAAAACGGGCCATCAATTTTACATTGCACCCTATGGAAATTAGGGCGCGAAATCGGTAAAACCGTAATAACTCTATTAATTCGCAACAAACAGGTGCGCTTTTTATAAGGTTTATAGGTGTTAGGAAGGTACATATTTGTGCCAAATAGGAGTGCGCTGCATGCAGTACATGTGGAGATATAAGGCCTGAAAATGGGTCTGTAGACGTCGTCTGATGAACAAAGAGATTGAAAAAGACAAAAGGTGACCTTCACCGATTGGATTGAAAATGGTGCCAAGAGATACTTTAGGACCATACTTACAATTAATGATATTTTGCAGAAAAATCGGACTGTCCGTTAATAAGTTATTAGGGGTCAAACATTGGTAAATATCAACTTTCAACGCCCAGAACTCGAAAACGAGGCTCTCAGAATTTTCGTCCAGTTGCCCCAGTGACTCATGGCCCCAGGCCTTTCATCTGGCACAGGTTTCATTCCAATCGGTGAAGGTCGCATTTGACTCAAATAAGCAGTCCAAAGTTGGTGTGGAATATCCAATATTTTGACTCTTAATAACTCACTTATTTGTCGTCCGATTTGGCTGAAATTTGGAACGTTTGTAGCCCTTATCCATACCAACAAGCCTGCAAAATATGGTAGCGGTCAATAGAAAAGCACGTGCAATATGGGCCGCCAAACATTTCATAAATAAATCGTTTTTCGCCTATAGCAGGCAAAGGAAAGCACCGACAGTGCTGCGAATACATGCGCATGCGCAGATCATTAATACCTACATATATAGAGACTAGTCAAGGGAATCGGGGCAAGGCGTCCTGGTGAAAACGGGCCATCAATTTTACATTGCACCCTATGGAAATTAGGGCGCGAAATCGGTAAAACCGTAATAACTCTATTAATTCGCAACAAACAGGTGCGCTTTTTATAAGGTTTATAGGTGTTAGGAAGGTACATATTTGTGCCAAATAGGAGTGCGCTGCATGCAGTACATGTGGAGATATAAGGCCTGAAAATGGGTCTGTAGACGTCGTCTGATGAACAAAGAGATTGAAAAAGACAAAAGGTGACCTTCACCGATTGGATTGAAAATGGTGCCAAGAGATACTTTAGGACCATACTTACAATTAATGATATTTTGCAGAAAAATCGGACTGTCCGTTAATAAGTTATTAGGGGTCAAACATTGGTAAATATCAACTTTCAACGCCCAGAACTCGAAAACGAGGCTCTCAGAATTTTCGTCCAGTTGCCCCAGTGACTCATGGCCCCAGGCCTTTCATCTGGCACAGGTTTCATTCCAATCGGTGAAGGTCGCATTTGACTCAAATAAGCAGTCCAAAGTTGGTGTGGAATATCCAATATTTTGACTCTTAATAACTCACTTATTTGTCGTCCGATTTGGCTGAAATTTGGAACGTTTGTAGCCCTTATCCATACCAACAAGCCTGCAAAATATGGTAGCGGTCAATAGAAAAGCACGTGCAATATGGGCCGCCAAACATTTCATAAATAAATCGTTTTTCGCCTATAGCAGGCAAAGGAAAGCACCGACAGTGCTGCGAATACATGCGCATGCGCAGATCATTAATACCTACATATATAGAGACTAGTCAAGGGAATCGGGGGCAAGGCGTCCTGGTGAAAACGGGCCATCAATTTTACATTGCACCCTATGGAAATTAGGGCGCGAAATCGGTAAAACCGTAATAACTCTATTAATTCGCAACAAACAGGTGCGCTTTTTATAAGGTTTATAGGTGTTAGGAAGGTACATATTTGTGCCAAATAGGAGTGCGCTGCATGCAGTACATGTGGAGATATAAGGCCTGAAAATGGGTCTGTAGACGTCGTCTGATGAACAAAGAGATTGAAAAAGACAAAAGGTGACCTTCACCGATTGGATTGAAAATGGTGCCAAGAGATACTTTAGGACCATACTTACAATTAATGATATTTTGCAGAAAAATCGGACTGTCCGTTAATAAGTTATTAGGGGTCAAACATTGGTAAATATCAACTTTCAACGCCCAGAACTCGAAAACGAGGCTCTCAGAATTTTCGTCCAGTTGCCCCAGTGACTCATGGCCCCAGGCCTTTCATCTGGCACAGGTTTCATTCCAATCGGTGAAGGTCGCATTTGACTCAAATAAGCAGTCCAAAGTTGGTGTGGAATATCCAATATTTTGACTCTTAATAACTCACTTATTTGTCGTCCGATTTGGCTGAAATTTGGAACGTTTGTAGCCCTTATCCATACCAACAAGCCTGCAAAATATGGTAGCGGTCAATAGAAAAGCACGTGCAATATGGGCCGCCAAACATTTCATAAATAAATCGTTTTTCGCCTATAGCAGGCAAAGGAAAGCACCGACAGTGCTGCGAATACATGCGCATGCGCAGATCATTAATACCTACATATATAGAGACTAGTCAAGGGAATCGGGGCAAGGCGTCCTGGTGAAAACGGGCCATCAATTTTACATTGCACCCTATGGAAATTAGGGCGCGAAATCGGTAAAACCGTAATAACTCTATTAATTCGCAACAAACAGGTGCGCTTTTTATAAGGTTTATAGGTGTTAGGAAGGTACATATTTGTGCCAAATAGGAGTGCGCTGCATGCAGTACATGTGGAGATATAAGGCCTGAAAATGGGTCTGTAGACGTCGTCTGATGAACAAAGAGATTGAAAAAGACAAAAGGTGACCTTCACCGATTGGATTGAAAATGGTGCCAAGAGATACTTTAGGACCATACTTACAATTAATGATATTTTGCAGAAAAATCGGACTGTCCGTTAATAAGTTATTAGGGGTCAAACATTGGTAAATATCAACTTTCAACGCCCAGAACTCGAAAACGAGGCTCTCAGAATTTTCGTCCAGTTGCCCCAGTGACTCATGGCCCCAGGCCTTTCATCTGGCACAGGTTTCATTCCAATCGGTGAAGGTCGCATTTGACTCAAATAAGCAGTCCAAAGTTGGTGTGGAATATCCAATATTTTGACTCTTAATAACTCACTTATTTGTCGTCCGATTTGGCTGAAATTTGGAACGTTTGTAGCCCTTATCCATACCAACAAGCCTGCAAAATATGGTAGCGGTCAATAGAAAAGCACGTGCAATATGGGCCGCCAAACATTTCATAAATAAATCGTTTTTCGCCTATAGCAGGCAAAGGAAAGCACCGACAGTGCTGCGAATACATGCGCATGCGCAGATCATTAATACCTACATATATAGAGACTAGTCAAGGGAATCGGGGCAAGGCGTCCTGGTGAAAACGGGCCATCAATTTTACATTGCACCCTATGGAAATTAGGGCGCGAAATCGGTAAAACCGTAATAACTCTATTAATTCGCAACAAACAGGTGCGCTTTTTATAAGGTTTATAGGTGTTAGGAAGGTACATATTTGTGCCAAATAGGAGTGCGCTGCATGCAGTACATGTGGAGATATAAGGCCTGAAAATGGGTCTGTAGACGTCGTCTGATGAACAAAGAGATTGAAAAAGACAAAAGGTGACCTTCACCGATTGGATTGAAAATGGTGCCAAGAGATACTTTAGGACCATACTTACAATTAATGATATTTTGCAGAAAAATCGGACTGTCCGTTAATAAGTTATTAGGGGTCAAACATTGGTAAATATCAACTTTCAACGCCCAGAACTCGAAAACGAGGCTCTCAGAATTTTCGTCCAGTTGCCCCAGTGACTCATGGCCCCAGGCCTTTCATCTGGCACAGGTTTCATTCCAATCGGTGAAGGTCGCATTTGACTCAAATAAGCAGTCCAAAGTTGGTGTGGAATATCCAATATTTTGACTCTTAATAACTCACTTATTTGTCGTCCGATTTGGCTGAAATTTGGAACGTTTGTAGCCCTTATCCATACCAACAAGCCTGCAAAATATGGTAGCGGTCAATAGAAAAGCACGTGCAATATGGGCCGCCAAACATTTCATAAATAAATCGTTTTTCGCCTATAGCAGGCAAAGGAAAGCACCGACAGTGCTGCGAATACATGCGCATGCGCAGATCATTAATACCTACATATATAGAGACTAGTCAAGGGAATCGGGGCAAGGCGTCCTGGTGAAAACGGGCCATCAATTTTACATTGCACCCTATGGAAATTAGGGCGCGAAATCGGTAAAACCGTAATAACTCTATTAATTCGCAACAAACAGGTGCGCTTTTTATAAGGTTTATAGGTGTTAGGAAGGTACATATTTGTGCCAAATAGGAGTGCGCTGCATGCAGTACATGTGGAGATATAAGGCCTGAAAATGGGTCTGTAGACGTCGTCTGATGAACAAAGAGATTGAAAAAGACAAAAGGTGACCTTCACCGATTGGATTGAAAATGGTGCCAAGAGATACTTTAGGACCATACTTACAATTAATGATATTTTGCAGAAAAATCGGACTGTCCGTTAATAAGTTATTAGGGGTCAAACATTGGTAAATATCAACTTTCAACGCCCAGAACTCGAAAACGAGGCTCTCAGAATTTTCGTCCAGTTGCCCCAGTGACTCATGGCCCCAGGCCTTTCATCTGGCACAGGTTTCATTCCAATCGGTGAAGGTCGCATTTGACTCAAATAAGCAGTCCAAAGTTGGTGTGGAATATCCAATATTTTGACTCTTAATAACTCACTTATTTGTCGTCCGATTTGGCTGAAATTTGGAACGTTTGTAGCCCTTATCCATACCAACAAGCCTGCAAAATATGGTAGCGGTCAATAGAAAAGCACGTGCAATATGGGCCGCCAAACATTTCATAAATAAATCGTTTTTCGCCTATAGCAGGCAAAGGAAAGCACCGACAGTGCTGCGAATACATGCGCATGCGCAGATCATTAATACCTACATATATAGAGACTAGTCAAGGGAATCGGGGCAAGGCGTCCTGGTGAAAACGGGCCATCAATTTTACATTGCACCCTATGGAAATTAGGGCGCGAAATCGGTAAAACCGTAATAACTCTATTAATTCGCAACAAACAGGTGCGCTTTTTATAAGGTTTATAGGTGTTAGGAAGGTACATATTTGTGCCAAATAGGAGTGCGCTGCATGCAGTACATGTGGAGATATAAGGCCTGAAAATGGGTCTGTAGACGTCGTCTGATGAACAAAGAGATTGAAAAAGACAAAAGGTGACCTTCACCGATTGGATTGAAAATGGTGCCAAGAGATACTTTAGGACCATACTTACAATTAATGATATTTTGCAGAAAAATCGGACTGTCCGTTAATAAGTTATTAGGGGTCAAACATTGGTAAATATCAACTTTCAACGCCCAGAACTCGAAAACGAGGCTCTCAGAATTTTCGTCCAGTTGCCCCAGTGACTCATGGCCCCAGGCCTTTCATCTGGCACAGGTTTCATTCCAATCGGTGAAGGTCGCATTTGACTCAAATAAGCAGTCCAAAGTTGGTGTGGAATATCCAATATTTTGACTCTTAATAACTCACTTATTTGTCGTCCGATTTGGCTGAAATTTGGAACGTTTGTAGCCCTTATCCATACCAACAAGCCTGCAAAATATGGTAGCGGTCAATTGAAAAGCACGTGCAATATGGGCCGCCAAACATTTCATAAATAAATCGTTTTTCGCCTATAGCAGGCAAAGGAAAGCACCGACAGTGCTGCGAATACATGCGCATGCGCAGATCATTAATACCTACATATATAGAGACTAGTCAAGGGAATCGGGGCAAGGCGTCCTGGTGAAAACGGGCCATCAATTTTACATTGCACCCTATGGAAATTAGGGCGCGAAATCGGTAAAACCGTAATAACTCTATTAATTCGCAACAAACAGGTGCGCTTTTTATAAGGTTTATAGGTGTTAGGAAGGTACATATTTGTGCCAAATAGGAGTGCGCTGCATGCAGTACATGTGGAGATATAAGGCCTGAAAATGGGTCTGTAGACGTCGTCTGATGAACAAAGAGATTGAAAAAGACAAAAGGTGACCTTCACCGATTGGATTGAAAATGGTGCCAAGAGATACTTTAGGACCATACTTACAATTAATGATATTTTGCAGAAAAATCGGACTGTCCGTTAATAAGTTATTAGGGGTCAAACATTGGTAAATATCAACTTTCAACGCCCAGAACTCGAAAACGAGGCTCTCAGAATTTTCGTCCAGTTGCCCCAGTGACTCATGGCCCCAGGCCTTTCATCTGGCACAGGTTTCATTCCAATCGGTGAAGGTCGCATTTGACTCAAATAAGCAGTCCAAAGTTGGTGTGGAATATCCAATATTTTGACTCTTAATAACTCACTTATTTGTCGTCCGATTTGGCTGAAATTTGGAACGTTTGTAGCCCTTATCCATACCAACAAGCCTGCAAAATATGGTAGCGGTCAATAGAAAAGCACGTGCAATATGGGCCGCCAAACATTTCATAAATAAATCGTTTTTCGCCTATAGCAGGCAAAGGAAAGCACCGACAGTGCTGCGAATACATGCGCATGCGCAGATCATTAATACCTACATATATAGAGACTAGTCAAGGGAATCGGGGCAAGGCGTCCTGGTGAAAACGGGCCATCAATTTTACATTGCACCCTATGGAAATTAGGGCGCGAAATCGGTAAAACCGTAATAACTCTATTAATTCGCAACAAACAGGTGCGCTTTTTATAAGGTTTATAGGTGTTAGGAAGGTACATATTTGTGCCAAATAGGAGTGCGCTGCATGCAGTACATGTGGAGATATAAGGCCTGAAAATGGGTCTGTAGACGTCGTCTGATGAACAAAGAGATTGAAAAAGACAAAAGGTGACCTTCACCGATTGGATTGAAAATGGTGCCAAGAGATACTTTAGGACCATACTTACAATTAATGATATTTTGCAGAAAAATCGGACTGTCCGTTAATAAGTTATTAGGGGTCAAACATTGGTAAATATCAACTTTCAACGCCCAGAACTCGAAAACGAGGCTCTCAGAATTTTCGTCCAGTTGCCCCAGTGACTCATGGCCCCAGGCCTTTCATCTGGCACAGGTTTCATTCCAATCGGTGAAGGTCGCATTTGACTCAAATAAGCAGTCCAAAGTTGGTGTGGAATATCCAATATTTTGACTCTTAATAACTCACTTATTTGTCGTCCGATTTGGCTGAAATTTGGAACGTTTGTAGCCCTTATCCATACCAACAAGCCTGCAAAATATGGTAGCGGTCAATAGAAAAGCACGTGCAATATGGGCCGCCAAACATTTCATAAATAAATCGTTTTTCGCCTATAGCAGGCAAAGGAAAGCACCGACAGTGCTGCGAATACATGCGCATGCGCAGATCATTAATACCTACATATATAGAGACTAGTCAAGGGAATCGGGGCAAGGCGTCCTGGTGAAAACGGGCCATCAATTTTACATTGCACCCTATGGAAATTAGGGCGCGAAATCGGTAAAACCGTAATAACTCTATTAATTCGCAACAAACAGGTGCGCTTTTTATAAGGTTTATAGGTGTTAGGAAGGTACATATTTGTGCCAAATAGGAGTGCGCTGCATGCAGTACATGTGGAGATATAAGGCCTGAAAATGGGTCTGTAGACGTCGTCTGATGAACAAAGAGATTGAAAAAGACAAAAGGTGACCTTCACCGATTGGATTGAAAATGGTGCCAAGAGATACTTTAGGACCATACTTACAATTAATGATATTTTGCAGAAAAATCGGACTGTCCGTTAATAAGTTATTAGGGGTCAAACATTGGTAAATATCAACTTTCAACGCCCAGAACTCGAAAACGAGGCTCTCAGAATTTTCGTCCAGTTGCCCCAGTGACTCATGGCCCCAGGCCTTTCATCTGGCACAGGTTTCATTCCAATCGGTGAAGGTCGCATTTGACTCAAATAAGCAGTCCAAAGTTGGTGTGGAATATCCAATATTTTGACTCTTAATAACTCACTTATTTGTCGTCCGATTTGGCTGAAATTTGGAACGTTTGTAGCCCTTATCCATACCAACAAGCCTGCAAAATATGGTAGCGGTCAATAGAAAAGCACGTGCAATATGGGCCGCCAAACATTTCATAAATAAATCGTTTTTCGCCTATAGCAGGCAAAGGAAAGCACCGACAGTGCTGCGAATACATGCGCATGCGCAGATCATTAATACCTACATATATAGAGACTAGTCAAGGGAATCGGGGCAAGGCGTCCTGGTGAAAACGGGCCATCAATTTTACATTGCACCCTATGGAAATTAGGGCGCGAAATCGGTAAAACCGTAATAACTCTATTAATTCGCAACAAACAGGTGCGCTTTTTATAAGGTTTATAGGTGTTAGGAAGGTACATATTTGTGCCAAATAGGAGTGCGCTGCATGCAGTACATGTGGAGATATAAGGCCTGAAAATGGGTCTGTAGACGTCGTCTGATGAACAAAGAGATTGAAAAAGACAAAAGGTGACCTTCACCGATTGGATTGAAAATGGTGCCAAGAGATACTTTAGGACCATACTTACAATTAATGATATTTTGCAGAAAAATCGGACTGTCCGTTAATAAGTTATTAGGGGTCAAACATTGGTAAATATCAACTTTCAACGCCCAGAACTCGAAAACGAGGCTCTCAGAATTTTCGTCCAGTTGCCCCAGTGACTCATGGCCCCAGGCCTTTCATCTGGCACAGGTTTCATTCCAATCGGTGAAGGTCGCATTTGACTCAAATAAGCAGTCCAAAGTTGGTGTGGAATATCCAATATTTTGACTCTTAATAACTCACTTATTTGTCGTCCGATTTGGCTGAAATTTGGAACGTTTGTAGCCCTTATCCATACCAACAAGCCTGCAAAATATGGTAGCGGTCAATAGAAAAGCACGTGCAATATGGGCCGCCAAACATTTCATAAATAAATCGTTTTTCGCCTATAGCAGGCAAAGGAAAGCACCGACAGTGCTGCGAATACATGCGCATGCGCAGATCATTAATACCTACATATATAGAGACTAGTCAAGGGAATCGGGGCAAGGCGTCCTGGTGAAAACGGGCCATCAATTTTACATTGCACCCTATGGAAATTAGGGCGCGAAATCGGTAAAACCGTAATAACTCTATTAATTCGCAACAAACAGGTGCGCTTTTTATAAGGTTTATAGGTGTTAGGAAGGTACATATTTGTGCCAAATAGGAGTGCGCTGCATGCAGTACATGTGGAGATATAAGGCCTGAAAATGGGTCTGTAGACGTCGTCTGATGAACAAAGAGATTGAAAAAGACAAAAGGTGACCTTCACCGATTGGATTGAAAATGGTGCCAAGAGATACTTTAGGACCATACTTACAATTAATGATATTTTGCAGAAAAATCGGACTGTCCGTTAATAAGTTATTAGGGGTCAAACATTGGTAAATATCAACTTTCAACGCCCAGAACTCGAAAACGAGGCTCTCAGAATTTTCGTCCAGTTGCCCCAGTGACTCATGGCCCCAGGCCTTTCATCTGGCACAGGTTTCATTCCAATCGGTGAAGGTCGCATTTGACTCAAATAAGCAGTCCAAAGTTGGTGTGGAATATCCAATATTTTGACTCTTAATAACTCACTTATTTGTCGTCCGATTTGGCTGAAATTTGGAACGTTTGTAGCCCTTATCCATACCAACAAGCCTGCAAAATATGGTAGCGGTCAATAGAAAAGCACGTGCAATATGGGCCGCCAAACATTTCATAAATAAATCGTTTTTCGCCTATAGCAGGCAAAGGAAAGCACCGACAGTGCTGCGAATACATGCGCATGCGCAGATCATTAATACCTACATATATAGAGACTAGTCAAGGGAATCGGGGCAAGGCGTCCTGGTGAAAACGGGCCATCAATTTTACATTGCACCCTATGGAAATTAGGGCGCGAAATCGGTAAAACCGTAATAACTCTATTAATTCGCAACAAACAGGTGCGCTTTTTATAAGGTTTATAGGTGTTAGGAAGGTACATATTTGTGCCAAATAGGAGTGCGCTGCATGCAGTACATGTGGAGATATAAGGCCTGAAAATGGGTCTGTAGACGTCGTCTGATGAACAAAGAGATTGAAAAAGACAAAAGGTGACCTTCACCGATTGGATTGAAAATGGTGCCAAGAGATACTTTAGGACCATACTTACAATTAATGATATTTTGCAGAAAAATCGGACTGTCCGTTAATAAGTTATTAGGGGTCAAACATTGGTAAATATCAACTTTCAACGCCCAGAACTCGAAAACGAGGCTCTCAGAATTTTCGTCCAGTTGCCCCAGTGACTCATGGCCCCAGGCCTTTCATCTGGCACAGGTTTCATTCCAATCGGTGAAGGTCGCATTTGACTCAAATAAGCAGTCCAAAGTTGGTGTGGAATATCCAATATTTTGACTCTTAATAACTCACTTATTTGTCGTCCGATTTGGCTGAAATTTGGAACGTTTGTAGCCCTTATCCATACCAACAAGCCTGCAAAATATGGTAGCGGTCAATAGAAAAGCACGTGCAATATGGGCCGCCAAACATTTCATAAATAAATCGTTTTTCGCCTATAGCAGGCAAAGGAAAGCACCGACAGTGCTGCGAATACATGCGCATGCGCAGATCATTAATACCTACATATATAGAGACTAGTCAAGGGAATCGGGGCAAGGCGTCCTGGTGAAAACGGGCCATCAATTTTACATTGCACCCTATGGAAATTAGGGCGCGAAATCGGTAAAACCGTAATAACTCTATTAATTCGCAACAAACAGGTGCGCTTTTTATAAGGTTTATAGGTGTTAGGAAGGTACATATTTGTGCCAAATAGGAGTGCGCTGCATGCAGTACATGTGGAGATATAAGGCCTGAAAATGGGTCTGTAGACGTCGTCTGATGAACAAAGAGATTGAAAAAGACAAAAGGTGACCTTCACCGATTGGATTGAAAATGGTGCCAAGAGATACTTTAGGACCATACTTACAATTAATGATATTTTGCAGAAAAATCGGACTGTCCGTTAATAAGTTATTAGGGGTCAAACATTGGTAAATATCAACTTTCAACGCCCAGAACTCGAAAACGAGGCTCTCAGAATTTTCGTCCAGTTGCCCCAGTGACTCATGGCCCCAGGCCTTTCATCTGGCACAGGTTTCATTCCAATCGGTGAAGGTCGCATTTGACTCAAATAAGCAGTCCAAAGTTGGTGTGGAATATCCAATATTTTGACTCTTAATAACTCACTTATTTGTCGTCCGATTTGGCTGAAATTTGGAACGTTTGTAGCCCTTATCCATATCAACAAGCCTGCAAAATATGGTAGCGGTCAATAGAAAAGCACGTGCAATATGGGCCGCCAAACATTTCATAAATAAATCGTTTTTCGCCTATAGCAGGCAAAGGAAAGCACCGACAGTGCTGCGAATACATGCGCATGCGCAGATCATTAATACCTACATATATAGAGACTAGTCAAGGGAATCGGGGCAAGGCGTCCTGGTGAAAACGGGCCATCAATTTTACATTGCACCCTATGGAAATTAGGGCGCGAAATCGGTAAAACCGTAATAACTCTATTAATTCGCAACAAACAGGTGCGCTTTTTATAAGGTTTATAGGTGTTAGGAAGGTACATATTTGTGCCAAATAGGAGTGCGCTGCATGCAGTACATGTGGAGATATAAGGCCTGAAAATGGGTCTGTAGACGTCGTCTGATGAACAAAGAGATTGAAAAAGACAAAAGGTGACCTTCACCGATTGGATTGAAAATGGTGCCAAGAGATACTTTAGGACCATACTTACAATTAATGATATTTTGCAGAAAAATCGGACTGTCCGTTAATAAGTTATTAGGGGTCAAACATTGGTAAATATCAACTTTCAACGCCCAGAACTCGAAAACGAGGCTCTCAGAATTTTCGTCCAGTTGCCCCAGTGACTCATGGCCCCAGGCCTTTCATCTGGCACAGGTTTCATTCCAATCGGTGAAGGTCGCATTTGACTCAAATAAGCAGTCCAAAGTTGGTGTGGAATATCCAATATTTTGACTCTTAATAACTCACTTATTTGTCGTCCGATTTGGCTGAAATTTGGAACGTTTGTAGCCCTTATCCATACCAACAAGCCTGCAAAATATGGTAGCGGTCAATAGAAAAGCACGTGCAATATGGGCCGCCAAACATTTCATAAATAAATCGTTTTTCGCCTATAGCAGGCAAAGGAAAGCACCGACAGTGCTGCGAATACATGCGCATGCGCAGATCATTAATACCTACATATATAGAGACTAGTCAAGGGAATCGGGGCAAGGCGTCCTGGTGAAAACGGGCCATCAATTTTACATTGCACCCTATGGAAATTAGGGCGCGAAATCGGTAAAACCGTAATAACTCTATTAATTCGCAACAAACAGGTGCGCTTTTTATAAGGTTTATAGGTGTTAGGAAGGTACATATTTGTGCCAAATAGGAGTGCGCTGCATGCAGTACATGTGGAGATATAAGGCCTGAAAATGGGTCTGTAGACGTCGTCTGATGAACAAAGAGATTGAAAAAGACAAAAGGTGACCTTCACCGATTGGATTGAAAATGGTGCCAAGAGATACTTTAGGACCATACTTACAATTAATGATATTTTGCAGAAAAATCGGACTGTCCGTTAATAAGTTATTAGGGGTCAAACATTGGTAAATATCAACTTTCAACGCCCAGAACTCGAAAACGAGGCTCTCAGAATTTTCGTCCAGTTGCCCCAGTGACTCATGGCCCCAGGCCTTTCATCTGGCACAGGTTTCATTCCAATCGGTGAAGGTCGCATTTGACTCAAATAAGCAGTCCAAAGTTGGTGTGGAATATCCAATATTTTGACTCTTAATAACTCACTTATTTGTCGTCCGATTTGGCTGAAATTTGGAACGTTTGTAGCCCTTATCCATACCAACAAGCCTGCAAAATATGGTAGCGGTCAATAGAAAAGCACGTGCAATATGGGCCGCCAAACATTTCATAAATAAATCGTTTTTCGCCTATAGCAGGCAAAGGAAAGCACCGACAGTGCTGCGAATACATGCGCATGCGCAGATCATTAATACCTACATATATAGAGACTAGTCAAGGGAATCGGGGCAAGGCGTCCTGGTGAAAACGGGCCATCAATTTTACATTGCACCCTATGGAAATTAGGGCGCGAAATCGGTAAAACCGTAATAACTCTATTAATTCGCAACAAACAGGTGCGCTTTTTATAAGGTTTATAGGTGTTAGGAAGGTACATATTTGTGCCAAATAGGAGTGCGCTGCATGCAGTACATGTGGAGATATAAGGCCTGAAAATGGGTCTGTAGACGTCGTCTGATGAACAAAGAGATTGAAAAAGACAAAAGGTGACCTTCACCGATTGGATTGAAAATGGTGCCAAGAGATACTTTAGGACCATACTTACAATTAATGATATTTTGCAGAAAAATCGGACTGTCCGTTAATAAGTTATTAGGGGTCAAACATTGGTAAATATCAACTTTCAACGCCCAGAACTCGAAAACGAGGCTCTCAGAATTTTCGTCCAGTTGCCCCAGTGACTCATGGCCCCAGGCCTTTCATCTGGCACAGGTTTCATTCCAATCGGTGAAGGTCGCATTTGACTCAAATAAGCAGTCCAAAGTTGGTGTGGAATATCCAATATTTTGACTCTTAATAACTCACTTATTTGTCGTCCGATTTGGCTGAAATTTGGAACGTTTGTAGCCCTTATCCATATCAACAAGCCTGCAAAATATGGTAGCGGTCAATAGAAAAGCACGTGCAATATGGGCCGCCAAACATTTCATAAATAAATCTTTTTTCGCCTATAGCAGGCAAAGGAAAGCACCGACAGTGCTGCGAATACATGCGCATGCGCAGATCATTAATACCTACATATATAGAGACTAGTCAAGGGAATCGGGGCAAGGCGTCCTGGTGAAAACGGGCCATCAATTTTACATTG
This sequence comes from Anodontia alba, assembly GCA_964016985.1. Classification (NCBI taxonomy): domain Eukaryota; kingdom Metazoa; phylum Mollusca; class Bivalvia; order Lucinida; family Lucinidae; genus Anodontia; species Anodontia alba. The sequence goes on along the minus strand of OZ024832.1, from coordinate 19,933,438 downwards.
CACCCTATGGAAATTAGGGCGCGAAATCGGTAAAACCGTAATAACTCTATTAATTCGCAACAAACAGGTGCGCTTTTTATAAGGTTTATAGGTGTTAGGAAGGTACATATTTGTGCCAAATAGGAGTGCGCTGCATGCAGTACATGTGGAGATATAAGGCCTGAAAATGGGTCTGTAGACGTCGTCTGATGAACAAAGAGATTGAAAAAGACAAAAGGTGACCTTCACCGATTGGATTGAAAATGGTGCCAAGAGATACTTTAGGACCATACTTACAATTAATGATATTTTGCAGAAAAATCGGACTGTCCGTTAATAAGTTATTAGGGGTCAAACATTGGTAAATATCAACTTTCAACGCCCAGAACTCGAAAACGAGGCTCTCAGAATTTTCGTCCAGTTGCCCCAGTGACTCATGGCCCCAGGCCTTTCATCTGGCACAGGTTTCATTCCAATCGGTGAAGGTCGCATTTGACTCAAATAAGCAGTCCAAAGTTGGTGTGGAATATCCAATATTTTGACTCTTAATAACTCACTTATTTGTCGTCCGATTTGGCTGAAATTTGGAACGTTTGTAGCCCTTATCCATACCAACAAGCCTGCAAAATATGGTAGCGGTCAATAGAAAAGCACGTGCAATATGGGCCGCCAAACATTTCATAAATAAATCGTTTTTCGCCTATAGCAGGCAAAGGAAAGCACCGACAGTGCTGCGAATACATGCGCATGCGCAGATCATTAATACCTACATATATAGAGACTAGTCAAGGGAATCGGGGCAAGGCGTCCTGGTGAAAACGGGCCATCAATTTTACATTGCACCCTATGGAAATTAGGGCGCGAAATCGGTAAAACCGTAATAACTCTATTAATTCGCAACAAACAGGTGCGCTTTTTATAAGGTTTATAGGTGTTAGGAAGGTACATATTTGTGCCAAATAGGAGTGCGCTGCATGCAGTACATGTGGAGATATAAGGCCTGAAAATGGGTCTGTAGACGTCGTCTGATGAACAAAGAGATTGAAAAAGACAAAAGGTGACCTTCACCGATTGGATTGAAAATGGTGCCAAGAGATACTTTAGGACCATACTTACAATTAATGATATTTTGCAGAAAAATCGGACTGTCCGTTAATAAGTTATTAGGGGTCAAACATTGGTAAATATCAACTTTCAACGCCCAGAACTCGAAAACGAGGCTCTCAGAATTTTCGTCCAGTTGCCCCAGTGACTCATGGCCCCAGGCCTTTCATCTGGCACAGGTTTCATTCCAATCGGTGAAGGTCGCATTTGACTCAAATAAGCAGTCCAAAGTTGGTGTGGAATATCCAATATTTTGACTCTTAATAACTCACTTATTTGTCGTCCGATTTGGCTGAAATTTGGAACGTTTGTAGCCCTTATCCATACCAACAAGCCTGCAAAATATGGTAGCGGTCAATAGAAAAGCACGTGCAATATGGGCCGCCAAACATTTCATAAATAAATCGTTTTTCGCCTATAGCAGGCAAAGGAAAGCACCGACAGTGCTGCGAATACATGCGCATGCGCAGATCATTAATACCTACATATATAGAGACTAGTCAAGGGAATCGGGGCAAGGCGTCCTGGTGAAAACGGGCCATCAATTTTACATTGCACCCTATGGAAATTAGGGCGCGAAATCGGTAAAACCGTAATAACTCTATTAATTCGCAACAAACAGGTGCGCTTTTTATAAGGTTTATAGGTGTTAGGAAGGTACATATTTGTGCCAAATAGGAGTGCGCTGCATGCAGTACATGTGGAGATATAAGGCCTGAAAATGGGTCTGTAGACGTCGTCTGATGAACAAAGAGATTGAAAAAGACAAAAGGTGACCTTCACCGATTGGATTGAAAATGGTGCCAAGAGATACTTTAGGACCATACTTACAATTAATGATATTTTGCAGAAAAATCGGACTGTCCGTTAATAAGTTATTAGGGGTCAAACATTGGTAAATATCAACTTTCAACGCCCAGAACTCGAAAACGAGGCTCTCAGAATTTTCGTCCAGTTGCCCCAGTGACTCATGGCCCCAGGCCTTTCATCTGGCACAGGTTTCATTCCAATCGGTGAAGGTCGCATTTGACTCAAATAAGCAGTCCAAAGTTGGTGTGGAATATCCAATATTTTGACTCTTAATAACTCACTTATTTGTCGTCCGATTTGGCTGAAATTTGGAACGTTTGTAGCCCTTATCCATATCAACAAGCCTGCAAAATATGGTAGCGGTCAATAGAAAAGCACGTGCAATATGGGCCGCCAAACATTTCATAAATAAATCGTTTTTCGCCTATAGCAGGCAAAGGAAAGCACCGACAGTGCTGCGAATACATGCGCATGCGCAGATCATTAATACCTACATATATAGAGACTAGTCAAGGGAATCGGGGCAAGGCGTCCTGGTGAAAACGGGCCATCAATTTTACATTGCACCCTATGGAAATTAGGGCGCGAAATCGGTAAAACCGTAATAACTCTATTAATTCGCAACAAACAGGTGCGCTTTTTATAAGGTTTATAGGTGTTAGGAAGGTACATATTTGTGCCAAATAGGAGTGCGCTGCATGCAGTACATGTGGAGATATAAGGCCTGAAAATGGGTCTGTAGACGTCGTCTGATGAACAAAGAGATTGAAAAAGACAAAAGGTGACCTTCACCGATTGGATTGAAAATGGTGCCAAGAGATACTTTAGGACCATACTTACAATTAATGATATTTTGCAGAAAAATCGGACTGTCCGTTAATAAGTTATTAGGGGTCAAACATTGGTAAATATCAACTTTCAACGCCCAGAACTCGAAAACGAGGCTCTCAGAATTTTCGTCCAGTTGCCCCAGTGACTCATGGCCCCAGGCCTTTCATCTGGCACAGGTTTCATTCCAATCGGTGAAGGTCGCATTTGACTCAAATAAGCAGTCCAAAGTTGGTGTGGAATATCCAATATTTTGACTCTTAATAACTCACTTATTTGTCGTCCGATTTGGCTGAAATTTGGAACGTTTGTAGCCCTTATCCATACCAACAAGCCTGCAAAATATGGTAGCGGTCAATAGAAAAGCACGTGCAATATGGGCCGCCAAACATTTCATAAATAAATCGTTTTTCGCCTATAGCAGGCAAAGGAAAGCACCGACAGTGCTGCGAATACATGCGCATGCGCAGATCATTAATACCTACATATATAGAGACTAGTCAAGGGAATCGGGGCAAGGCGTCCTGGTGAAAACGGGCCATCAATTTTACATTGCACCCTATGGAAATTAGGGCGCGAAATCGGTAAAACCGTAATAACTCTATTAATTCGCAACAAACAGGTGCGCTTTTTATAAGGTTTATAGGTGTTAGGAAGGTACATATTTGTGCCAAATAGGAGTGCGCTGCATGCAGTACATGTGGAGATATAAGGCCTGAAAATGGGTCTGTAGACGTCGTCTGATGAACAAAGAGATTGAAAAAGACAAAAGGTGACCTTCACCGATTGGATTGAAAATGGTGCCAAGAGATACTTTAGGACCATACTTACAATTAATGATATTTTGCAGAAAAATCGGACTGTCCGTTAATAAGTTATTAGGGGTCAAACATTGGTAAATATCAACTTTCAACGCCCAGAACTCGAAAACGAGGCTCTCAGAATTTTCGTCCAGTTGCCCCAGTGACTCATGGCCCCAGGCCTTTCATCTGGCACAGGTTTCATTCCAATCGGTGAAGGTCGCATTTGACTCAAATAAGCAGTCCAAAGTTGGTGTGGAATATCCAATATTTTGACTCTTAATAACTCACTTATTTGTCGTCCGATTTGGCTGAAATTTGGAACGTTTGTAGCCCTTATCCATACCAACAAGCCTGCAAAATATGGTAGCGGTCAATAGAAAAGCACGTGCAATATGGGCCGCCAAACATTTCATAAATAAATCGTTTTTCGCCTATAGCAGGCAAAGGAAAGCACCGACAGTGCTGCGAATACATGCGCATGCGCAGATCATTAATACCTACATATATAGAGACTAGTCAAGGGAATCGGGGCAAGGCGTCCTGGTGAAAACGGGCCATCAATTTTACATTGCACCCTATGGAAATTAGGGCGCGAAATCGGTAAAACCGTAATAACTCTATTAATTCGCAACAAACAGGTGCGCTTTTTATAAGGTTTATAGGTGTTAGGAAGGTACATATTTGTGCCAAATAGGAGTGCGCTGCATGCAGTACATGTGGAGATATAAGGCCTGAAAATGGGTCTGTAGACGTCGTCTGATGAACAAAGAGATTGAAAAAGACAAAAGGTGACCTTCACCGATTGGATTGAAAATGGTGCCAAGAGATACTTTAGGACCATACTTACAATTAATGATATTTTGCAGAAAAATCGGACTGTCCGTTAATAAGTTATTAGGGGTCAAACATTGGTAAATATCAACTTTCAACGCCCAGAACTCGAAAACGAGGCTCTCAGAATTTTCGTCCAGTTGCCCCAGTGACTCATGGCCCCAGGCCTTTCATCTGGCACAGGTTTCATTCCAATCGGTGAAGGTCGCATTTGACTCAAATAAGCAGTCCAAAGTTGGTGTGGAATATCCAATATTTTGACTCTTAATAACTCACTTATTTGTCGTCCGATTTGGCTGAAATTTGGAACGTTTGTAGCCCTTATCCATATCAACAAGCCTGCAAAATATGGTAGCGGTCAATAGAAAAGCACGTGCAATATGGGCCGCCAAACATTTCATAAATAAATCTTTTTTCGCCTATAGCAGGCAAAGGAAAGCACCGACAGTGCTGCGAATACATGCGCATGCGCAGATCATTAATACCTACATATATAGAGACTAGTCAAGGGAATCGGGGCAAGGCGTCCTGGTGAAAACGGGCCATCAATTTTACATTGCACCCTATGGAAATTAGGGCGCGAAATCGGTAAAACCGTAATAACTCTATTAATTCGCAACAAACAGGTGCGCTTTTTATAAGGTTTATAGGTGTTAGGAAGGTACATATTTGTGCCAAATAGGAGTGCGCTGCATGCAGTACATGTGGAGATATAAGGCCTGAAAATGGGTCTGTAGACGTCGTCTGATGAACAAAGAGATTGAAAAAGACAAAAGGTGACCTTCACCGATTGGATTGAAAATGGTGCCAAGAGATACTTTAGGACCATACTTACAATTAATGATATTTTGCAGAAAAATCGGACTGTCCGTTAATAAGTTATTAGGGGTCAAACATTGGTAAATATCAACTTTCAACGCCCAGAACTCGAAAACGAGGCTCTCAGAATTTTCGTCCAGTTGCCCCAGTGACTCATGGCCCCAGGCCTTTCATCTGGCACAGGTTTCATTCCAATCGGTGAAGGTCGCATTTGACTCAAATAAGCAGTCCAAAGTTGGTGTGGAATATCCAATATTTTGACTCTTAATAACTCACTTATTTGTCGTCCGATTTGGCTGAAATTTGGAACGTTTGTAGCCCTTATCCATACCAACAAGCCTGCAAAATATGGTAGCGGTCAATAGAAAAGCACGTGCAATATGGGCCGCCAAACATTTCATAAATAAATCGTTTTTCGCCTATAGCAGGCAAAGGAAAGCACCGACAGTGCTGCGAATACATGCGCATGCGCAGATCATTAATACCTACATATATAGAGACTAGTCAAGGGAATCGGGGCAAGGCGTCCTGGTGAAAACGGGCCATCAATTTTACATTGCACCCTATGGAAATTAGGGCGCGAAATCGGTAAAACCGTAATAACTCTATTAATTCGCAACAAACAGGTGCGCTTTTTATAAGGTTTATAGGTGTTAGGAAGGTACATATTTGTGCCAAATAGGAGTGCGCTGCATGCAGTACATGTGGAGATATAAGGCCTGAAAATGGGTCTGTAGACGTCGTCTGATGAACAAAGAGATTGAAAAAGACAAAAGGTGACCTTCACCGATTGGATTGAAAATGGTGCCAAGAGATACTTTAGGACCATACTTACAATTAATGATATTTTGCAGAAAAATCGGACTGTCCGTTAATAAGTTATTAGGGGTCAAACATTGGTAAATATCAACTTTCAACGCCCAGAACTCGAAAACGAGGCTCTCAGAATTTTCGTCCAGTTGCCCCAGTGACTCATGGCCCCAGGCCTTTCATCTGGCACAGGTTTCATTCCAATCGGTGAAGGTCGCATTTGACTCAAATAAGCAGTCCAAAGTTGGTGTGGAATATCCAATATTTTGACTCTTAATAACTCACTTATTTGTCGTCCGATTTGGCTGAAATTTGGAACGTTTGTAGCCCTTATCCATACCAACAAGCCTGCAAAATATGGTAGCGGTCAATAGAAAAGCACGTGCAATATGGGCCGCCAAACATTTCATAAATAAATCGTTTTTCGCCTATAGCAGGCAAAGGAAAGCACCGACAGTGCTGCGAATACATGCGCATGCGCAGATCATTAATACCTACATATATAGAGACTAGTCAAGGGAATCGGGGCAAGGCGTCCTGGTGAAAACGGGCCATCAATTTTACATTGCACCCTATGGAAATTAGGGCGCGAAATCGGTAAAACCGTAATAACTCTATTAATTCGCAACAAACAGGTGCGCTTTTTATAAGGTTTATAGGTGTTAGGAAGGTACATATTTGTGCCAAATAGGAGTGCGCTGCATGCAGTACATGTGGAGATATAAGGCCTGAAAATGGGTCTGTAGACGTCGTCTGATGAACAAAGAGATTGAAAAAGACAAAAGGTGACCTTCACCGATTGGATTGAAAATGGTGCCAAGAGATACTTTAGGACCATACTTACAATTAATGATATTTTGCAGAAAAATCGGACTGTCCGTTAATAAGTTATTAGGGGTCAAACATTGGTAAATATCAACTTTCAACGCCCAGAACTCGAAAACGAGGCTCTCAGAATTTTCGTCCAGTTGCCCCAGTGACTCATGGCCCCAGGCCTTTCATCTGGCACAGGTTTCATTCCAATCGGTGAAGGTCGCATTTGACTCAAATAAGCAGTCCAAAGTTGGTGTGGAATATCCAATATTTTGACTCTTAATAACTCACTTATTTGTCGTCCGATTTGGCTGAAATTTGGAACGTTTGTAGCCCTTATCCATACCAACAAGCCTGCAAAATATGGTAGCGGTCAATAGAAAAGCACGTGCAATATGGGCCGCCAAACATTTCATAAATAAATCGTTTTTCGCCTATAGCAGGCAAAGGAAAGCACCGACAGTGCTGCGAATACATGCGCATGCGCAGATCATTAATACCTACATATATAGAGACTAGTCAAGGGAATCGGGGCAAGGCGTCCTGGTGAAAACGGGCCATCAATTTTACATTGCACCCTATGGAAATTAGGGCGCGAAATCGGTAAAACCGTAATAACTCTATTAATTCGCAACAAACAGGTGCGCTTTTTATAAGGTTTATAGGTGTTAGGAAGGTACATATTTGTGCCAAATAGGAGTGCGCTGCATGCAGTACATGTGGAGATATAAGGCCTGAAAATGGGTCTGTAGACGTCGTCTGATGAACAAAGAGATTGAAAAAGACAAAAGGTGACCTTCACCGATTGGATTGAAAATGGTGCCAAGAGATACTTTAGGACCATACTTACAATTAATGATATTTTGCAGAAAAATCGGACTGTCCGTTAATAAGTTATTAGGGGTCAAACATTGGTAAATATCAACTTTCAACGCCCAGAACTCGAAAACGAGGCTCTCAGAATTTTCGTCCAGTTGCCCCAGTGACTCATGGCCCCAGGCCTTTCATCTGGCACAGGTTTCATTCCAATCGGTGAAGGTCGCATTTGACTCAAATAAGCAGTCCAAAGTTGGTGTGGAATATCCAATATTTTGACTCTTAATAACTCACTTATTTGTCGTCCGATTTGGCTGAAATTTGGAACGTTTGTAGCCCTTATCCATACCAACAAGCCTGCAAAATATGGTAGCGGTCAATAGAAAAGCACGTGCAATATGGGCCGCCAAACATTTCATAAATAAATCGTTTTTCGCCTATAGCAGGCAAAGGAAAGCACCGACAGTGCTGCGAATACATGCGCATGCGCAGATCATTAATACCTACATATATAGAGACTAGTCAAGGGAATCGGGGCAAGGCGTCCTGGTGAAAACGGGCCATCAATTTTACATTGCACCCTATGGAAATTAGGGCGCGAAATCGGTAAAACCGTAATAACTCTATTAATTCGCAACAAACAGGTGCGCTTTTTATAAGGTTTATAGGTGTTAGGAAGGTACATATTTGTGCCAAATAGGAGTGCGCTGCATGCAGTACATGTGGAGATATAAGGCCTGAAAATGGGTCTGTAGACGTCGTCTGATGAACAAAGAGATTGAAAAAGACAAAAGGTGACCTTCACCGATTGGATTGAAAATGGTGCCAAGAGATACTTTAGGACCATACTTACAATTAATGATATTTTGCAGAAAAATCGGACTGTCCGTTAATAAGTTATTAGGGGTCAAACATTGGTAAATATCAACTTTCAACGCCCAGAACTCGAAAACGAGGCTCTCAGAATTTTCGTCCAGTTGCCCCAGTGACTCATGGCCCCAGGCCTTTCATCTGGCACAGGTTTCATTCCAATCGGTGAAGGTCGCATTTGACTCAAATAAGCAGTCCAAAGTTGGTGTGGAATATCCAATATTTTGACTCTTAATAACTCACTTATTTGTCGTCCGATTTGGCTGAAATTTGGAACGTTTGTAGCCCTTATCCATACCAACAAGCCTGCAAAATATGGTAGCGGTCAATAGAAAAGCACGTGCAATATGGGCCGCCAAACATTTCATAAATAAATCGTTTTTCGCCTATAGCAGGCAAAGGAAAGCACCGACAGTGCTGCGAATACATGCGCATGCGCAGATCATTAATACCTACATATATAGAGACTAGTCAAGGGAATCGGGGCAAGGCGTCCTGGTGAAAACGGGCCATCAATTTTACATTGCACCCTATGGAAATTAGGGCGCGAAATCGGTAAAACCGTAATAACTCTATTAATTCGCAACAAACAGGTGCGCTTTTTATAAGGTTTATAGGTGTTAGGAAGGTACATATTTGTGCCAAATAGGAGTGCGCTGCATGCAGTACATGTGGAGATATAAGGCCTGAAAATGGGTCTGTAGACGTCGTCTGATGAACAAAGAGATTGAAAAAGACAAAAGGTGACCTTCACCGATTGGATTGAAAATGGTGCCAAGAGATACTTTAGGACCATACTTACAATTAATGATATTTTGCAGAAAAATCGGACTGTCCGTTAATAAGTTATTAGGGGTCAAACATTGGTAAATATCAACTTTCAACGCCCAGAACTCGAAAACGAGGCTCTCAGAATTTTCGTCCAGTTGCCCCAGTGACTCATGGCCCCAGGCCTTTCATCTGGCACAGGTTTCATTCCAATCGGTGAAGGTCGCATTTGACTCAAATAAGCAGTCCAAAGTTGGTGTGGAATATCCAATATTTTGACTCTTAATAACTCACTTATTTGTCGTCCGATTTGGCTGAAATTTGGAACGTTTGTAGCCCTTATCCATACCAACAAGCCTGCAAAATATGGTAGCGGTCAATAGAAAAGCACGTGCAATATGGGCCGCCAAACATTTCATAAATAAATCGTTTTTCGCCTATAGCAGGCAAAGGAAAGCACCGACAGTGCTGCGAATACATGCGCATGCGCAGATCATTAATACCTACATATATAGAGACTAGTCAAGGGAATCGGGGCAAGGCGTCCTGGTGAAAACGGGCCATCAATTTTACATTGCACCCTATGGAAATTAGGGCGCGAAATCGGTAAAACCGTAATAACTCTATTAATTCGCAACAAACAGGTGCGCTTTTTATAAGGTTTATAGGTGTTAGGAAGGTACATATTTGTGCCAAATAGGAGTGCGCTGCATGCAGTACATGTGGAGATATAAGGCCTGAAAATGGGTCTGTAGACGTCGTCTGATGAACAAAGAGATTGAAAAAGACAAAAGGTGACCTTCACCGATTGGATTGAAAATGGTGCCAAGAGATACTTTAGGACCATACTTACAATTAATGATATTTTGCAGAAAAATCGGACTGTCCGTTAATAAGTTATTAGGGGTCAAACATTGGTAAATATCAACTTTCAACGCCCAGAACTCGAAAACGAGGCTCTCAGAATTTTCGTCCAGTTGCCCCAGTGACTCATGGCCCCAGGCCTTTCATCTGGCACAGGTTTCATTCCAATCGGTGAAGGTCGCATTTGACTCAAATAAGCAGTCCAAAGTTGGTGTGGAATATCCAATATTTTGACTCTTAATAACTCACTTATTTGTCGTCCGATTTGGCTGAAATTTGGAACGTTTGTAGCCCTTATCCATACCAACAAGCCTGCAAAATATGGTAGCGGTCAATAGAAAAGCACGTGCAATATGGGCCGCCAAACATTTCATAAATAAATCGTTTTTCGCCTATAGCAGGCAAAGGAAAGCACCGACAGTGCTGCGAATACATGCGCATGCGCAGATCATTAATACCTACATATATAGAGACTAGTCAAGGGAATCGGGGCAAGGCGTCCTGGTGAAAACGGGCCATCAATTTTACATTGCACCCTATGGAAATTAGGGCGCGAAATCGGTAAAACCGTAATAACTCTATTAATTCGCAACAAACAGGTGCGCTTTTTATAAGGTTTATAGGTGTTAGGAAGGTACATATTTGTGCCAAATAGGAGTGCGCTGCATGCAGTACATGTGGAGATATAAGGCCTGAAAATGGGTCTGTAGACGTCGTCTGATGAACAAAGAGATTGAAAAAGACAAAAGGTGACCTTCACCGATTGGATTGAAAATGGTGCCAAGAGATACTTTAGGACCATACTTACAATTAATGATATTTTGCAGAAAAATCGGACTGTCCGTTAATAAGTTATTAGGGGTCAAACATTGGTAAATATCAACTTTCAACGCCCAGAACTCGAAAACGAGGCTCTCAGAATTTTCGTCCAGTTGCCCCAGTGACTCATGGCCCCAGGCCTTTCATCTGGCACAGGTTTCATTCCAATCGGTGAAGGTCGCATTTGACTCAAATAAGCAGTCCAAAGTTGGTGTGGAATATCCAATATTTTGACTCTTAATAACTCACTTATTTGTCGTCCGATTTGGCTGAAATTTGGAACGTTTGTAGCCCTTATCCATACCAACAAGCCTGCAAAATATGGTAGCGGTCAATAGAAAAGCACGTGCAATATGGGCCGCCAAACATTTCATAAATAAATCGTTTTTCGCCTATAGCAGGCAAAGGAAAGCACCGACAGTGCTGCGAATACATGCGCATGCGCAGATCATTAATACCTACATATATAGAGACTAGTCAAGGGAATCGGGGCAAGGCGTCCTGGTGAAAACGGGCCATCAATTTTACATTGCACCCTATGGAAATTAGGGCGCGAAATCGGTAAAACCGTAATAACTCTATTAATTCGCAACAAACAGGTGCGCTTTTTATAAGGTTTATAGGTGTTAGGAAGGTACATATTTGTGCCAAATAGGAGTGCGCTGCATGCAGTACATGTGGAGATATAAGGCCTGAAAATGGGTCTGTAGACGTCGTCTGATGAACAAAGAGATTGAAAAAGACAAAAGGTGACCTTCACCGATTGGATTGAAAATGGTGCCAAGAGATACTTTAGGACCATACTTACAATTAATGATATTTTGCAGAAAAATCGGACTGTCCGTTAATAAGTTATTAGGGGTCAAACATTGGTAAATATCAACTTTCAACGCCCAGAACTCGAAAACGAGGCTCTCAGAATTTTCGTCCAGTTGCCCCAGCAGGCAAAGGAAAGCACATCTGGTTTTAGTTTTCACTGTGCTCTGGCATATTGCTGTATTTATGTTGTTCCGTCCGAGAATGCCTGCTTGTTTTTTTTTGTTTTTTTTTTTTGTTTTTTTGTTGTTTTTTTTTTGTTTTTTTTTTTTTTGTTTGTTTTTTTTTTTTTTTTTTTCTTTTTTTTTTCAGACTTTTTTGGTTCAGAAAAAAAGTAATTACGTTTTAAGGGATAAAGATTCTTGTTTTTTTTTTTTTTTTTTTTTTTTTTTTTTTTTTTGTTGTTGTTGTTTTTTTTTTTTTTTGTTTTTTTTGTTATATTGTCTTTGTGGAAAGTCTATATAGAGATTACATAGATACCTGCGGGAAGTAGCAATCAAGCTTCCAAAGTCATTGCAAAATCTTAGCTTATAATAATATATACTTATCAGTATTCTTTTTGTGGTGAAATTGACGAAACATACGAACCTTGAACAAGGTTATATTTAAGATCTTAGGAAGTCAAATACACTAAATGTGTTATTATCGCTCTAAGGTTTTTGTCCAGTTTTATTAAGAAATAAAACACAAGGAAGGTAATATCTGAAAACAAGATGCTAGCTCCCCAGTCGGGAAAGTATCGATCCAATATCAAGGTTTATAAAAGATTATTTGTGCTAATTTTGTATCGATGTCAAGATACCATTGAAACATCTGCTTCTATTCCGTTTATCGAAGTTAAGCAACGTTTATCCCAGTTAGTGTTTGGATGGGTGACCTTCTCAGAGAATGTTCAGTTCAATCTGTGAGTGCGTACATCTTTATTTTTTTTTTTCTTTTTTTTTTTTTTTTTTTATTGTTGTTGCTTATAATCATGGATAGCGTTCAATATTATTCCTAAACTCGATATTAATGTATCGGAAAGGTAACCGAAAACTAATAGAGTTTGTTTTCCTTGTAAAACTAAATCAGACTTTTCTATCCCTCTTTCCAATACATCATTGTAATTGAAACATTTCCATATAAGTTTCTAGCTGATTAGCCTTACAGTTCATTCACCTCAAAATAAATCGTACGCAGTTAACCCATTTGTGTCGAGCGTCCCATTGAAGGACATTGGTAAACAGTGCAGACCAACATCAGACCATCACGCCAGAAATTTGTATAAAACATGGTAACACTAAAAGCTGACTACACACTCCTTATATTGAAATGAGCAGGCCCAAACAGTAGAAGAGTCAACTCGCTATAAATGGGTAATACATTGTGACTTTGTAGTAAGTCAGTTTTCCTAAATGTTTCGCTGTTCGTGTTCATTAAGAAAACAACATATTTGTTGCGTGGTATAGAAGGAATATACCAACTATTTTTAGCTTTGCCACTAACTATATTTTGTACAACAGTCATTGTGTTGTTGGTGTTGTTGCTGCTGCTGTTGTTGTTGCTGTTAAAGGTAAACTCTCTGCAAATAATGAACACTTAGAAAATAAAAATCCTATTTGAAATTCTATCATCAATCAGGCTTAAAATTGATGTAAGTGCCGTATCTAAATCCTTTCAGAAGAGATTCGGTGTGAATTAAAGCAAACAGGATGTCACAAAAATTGTCTGTCTTGGCGGAAGTACTGCCAAATCTACATAGTTTATGGTCACTTTAGTTTATCCGATGTATTAAGAAAGTATATAGAAGAGTTTGCCAGGTATGCAGCCCGGTCACGGAGTCATTACGTTAGGTGATTTTCTGTTGCTCAGCAATAGAAAACAACATAGTGCCATCATGATAGGATGTAATCTGCAGGAACTGTAGGGCGACAGAGACCACCCTGTTGCTAAATTTCGTCAGTAGTAGCGGACCAGTTCGGCAGCAAATCACTAGAGTGCAAGAAACGATCCAAAACGTCACAATCCCCTGTCACAACATCTCCTTTAACTCAATCACATATCCCCTCAGGCAAACGAATTCAATAAAAAAAAAGTTCATTTTCTGTGCTAATAAACAGTAAATGAATTTGATTTGATTCTCAAACAAGGACATTGGTAAATAGTTGTCAAATCCGACAGCCCATTAAGGTTCTTGTGATGGAATATATCACTTTTACTCGGCAACTTCAGGATTGCTTATCCAAATTTTTCAAATGCAATGAAAAAGATTAAATATCAACCAATCTTTATCAGGAATAAATTGCTATCTGGTGTACAAACGAGAATCTGGTTTCAGAGACGATTTACAACCAAAGAAAACTAAATACAGGGTCGCAGTTGCATGACATTCCCTGGTTTTATCTTTGACGCTGCTATAATTTTGTGGTTAATGACATCAGCAGCCGTACACAGCCAACAGGGAAAACAGCCTGGAACATGTTAGAAGAAGCATTAGTACAAACTTCCTTCACCATCTTTTCCGGCTGTTTTAGCTTCAAAATATTACCTAAAGATGATCTGATTGATTATCGTAAATTCCCTTACAGTTTTTCTCCGTTTCATACCACCATAATAGCAAAGTTTTTTTTTTATCGTTTATTACAATGTATATCAAATCGCCATCATTTGAACAAATACATTCTCCTGTTTTCTACTATGCTTGTCCAAGAAAAACGTGAGTACGTAAATTGACTGGCTCGACATGACCCTAACAGTGTTGACTGGGTCGTAATACTTAAAATGAAATCAAATTCATACCGAAGATACGCTACGCCACGATTACGAACAGCTGATGAAATTTTGGCGTAATTAACATGATCTGTGTACGACACGTATCTGCAAATGGGTACTTAATTGCTCTAAACAAAACTCGGCGGCATTCCAGCAGTAACTAGTATTAGACTCTAATGTTTCATGTATGAAACACTAATTCGTACATATTTTTTTTCTTTTTTCTTTTTTTTTTTATCAATCAATGTGCACCGTTTAATGACTGGTCGATCTCATCCTCGGAATGCACAGGTGTTTTTTTTTTTTTTTTTTTTTTTTGTTTTTGTTTCGTTTTTTTTTTTTTTTTTTTTTTTTTTTTTTTTTTGCTGTGCACATGCGGCGTATTGCCCTTTTTCACATGATTCGGCCTATAAAACAGATATCCATAGTATTTGCCCTGATTACAGACCAGCTTGAGCAGTCGGTGTAGACGCATATCAGACACAACAGAATAAAGCGTCTGATCGGGGTCCCATCCAGCAGTTCACGAGCACATCAACAAAGAAGTTTAACGTTTTAGGGCAAGTATGGTAAATGTTAAAGTATACGAATAATTAGGGTAAATAGTTTCCAATAGAAAATCCCTGATCAGACTTCATAGATGCATACATTGTATGTTCTATAGTCTATATTTCATTTGCCGATTTCAAGGCAGATGTTGCAATTGTTGTAGCTGATAGTACCTGCATATAAATTCCAGACATCGCTCCTACTCTGTCTACAAAAGTCGCCAGAAATACTGGTCAATACAGAAAGCAAGGAGTTTTCAAGGCCAAAATGCGTTTTAGGCACTTACAATCTGCGGATAGAGCTTAAATCATATCTCTGGCTGGTTTCGCTGATGCAAATCAGGGCTAAGAGTGGTCGGCTGCTGTGCGCACTTTGCATCAGTTCTGGGTATTTAGGGGTTGAACGACACCTCATCAACAAACATTAAAATGTCTAAGACGTATGTCAAATACAGTTGACTCTCGTTATCTCCACCTCGCTTATCTCGAATAACCGCTTATCTCGAAGTGAAAATCTGGTCCCTGCCTTAACATGAAAATCTAACAACATGTAAAAAATATTGTGGAAAAGAGGAGAAATTGCTCCTGAGCAATTTCTCCTCTTTTCCACAATATTTTTAATATATCTCTAACTTCAAGAGTCCAATTACACATTTGTTAAATGTGGTTAATCGAATTAGTTTTTCCTCAATTCTGCAAATCTGATATATCGAAGTACGGATATCTCGAAGTATTTCAGAGAGTCCCGTGGAATTCGAGAGAGTCGACTGTACATGGAATTTTAACAGATGCTCTGTCTGCGGTAGGGAACACAAGTAGAGACTGGTCAGATGGAATTTATTCAGAATAAACTAAAGTGTGCGATACCTTAAAAATAAAACCCTCACAATGAGTTGAAGAATAATTAAGAGCTATAATGTAAATATCAAATACAGAACCACAGATAGTGCAAACGTTAGCCAGTAAGGGATAAAACTCTTCAGAGTCATTCTATATATTTTATATGGACTGAGACATTAGGATTTAACTATTGTTAGGGTGTTTTTCAAAAGAATGGACGAAAAACTTTGAAAACAGACCGTTGACATTTTTCTTCATTTTATATCATTTTTTTTTTTTTTTTTTTTTTTTTTTTTTTTTTTTTTTTTTTGCATTCAAGGGCACATAACTCATACCACATATCACATATTTACAAAAAATCCGTCATAATTTAGCAATCTCGAGTCATTGACAACACTTTCGCCAAAAGAAGTACAATTCTGTTGATAGAAAAAACGTTGTGGTTTTGCAGATATGGGTCGTGCAAAATATAGAAACTTCATAAAGTGCAAATAAAGTGACATACTTAAGTTAGCTAGCACGTGCAAGTTCTTTTTTAAAAGTATAATTTGTTTTCAGAGCCTACCAACTATATGCCTAAACCTTTAGTTAATATTTTAGAAGATCATAAATTGCAAATTAATTCCTTCAGGTCTGTCTGATATGGAACTACACTTTAAGGACACAATTCACACAAAAACGCACAAAACAAAAGGTCCATTTGATTTTTTATGAGATAGATGGCTCCTGCCTAAGGCTTAATGTCTGCAAAACAGTATTCAAATCTGCTGGTACCAGGAAAACTCCAATGGCAACCAGTCCTTAAAATAGAAAGGAAGGCAATGATCAGGAATCGATACAATGCAAGTAAAGTGACATACTTTAGTTATCTAGCACGTGCAAGATCCTCTTATAATTATAACTTTTTTTTTTTCAGAGCCTGCCAATTATATGCCTACACCTTTAGTTAATATTTTTAGATCATAAATTGCAAATTAGTTCCTTCAGATCTGTCTGGTATGGAACTACCCCACCCACTTTAAGGACACAATTCACACAAAAGCACAAAAAGCTCCATTTAATTTTTTTTTTTTTTTTTTTTTTTTTTTTTTTTTTTTTTTTTTTTGTGAGATAGATGGCTCTTGCCTAAGGCTTAATGTTTGCAAAATAGTATTCGAATCTGCTGGTACCAGGAAAACCCCGAGTGGCAACCAGTCCTTTAAACAAAAAGGAAGGCAATGATCAGGAATCGATACAATTACCTAACACCTTCCATTCCAAGACACCAAAGGGAAAGAAGGACGCATTTAAAGTAACGGCACCACAATCAAAACACTACAAGCAGAAAGCCAAAAGGACAGTTTCTTTCTAAAAAAAAATGGTCAAACGGCTATCTAAAATAAAAAAAATCAAAAAAAAATCACCAAGACACACTTGCAAAGACATACAATAACATATATAGTAAAAAAGGTAAAAGTCCAGGGAGTGCCACAATCACAAGCCGCAGCCCTTCCCAGACGCCAAGAGGAAGAGGAAACAGACAAAACCAAACAAGTGTAATTTAAACAAACGTCACAAAGCAACAAACAGTAAGACTAACAACTGGATCGGCGCCTTAGAACGGTCAGTAGAATAAACCACGGTGGGGTTTAAAGCACTTTTACAGCCAGTCAAACTCACCCTGGCACAGTAGAAGCACCGCCTTGGAACGGTCAATAAAAATATTGCTGGGGGTGGGGGGGGGGGGGTGAGGGGATGGGGCTTAAATCGATTTTACGTGTCCACAACCTTCTCTCTTAGTTGTGCCGTGGTATACACAAGGCATTTGTCCGCACAAGACATTTGTATACACAAGACATTTGTGAAGGGCTCCTAATTCATCAGTGCAACATCTCCGAGAACATAAAACTCAAACGAATACGATGAAACAACGATGAGGACACGAAATAACTGAAATGCTAAAGCAAACCAAAAACAAAAGTAGTACTCCGGTGGGCCCGACCAGAGCTTAAACCTGTGTTTTTTATCTAAGTTGGGATTAAGTTATTCGTGCAGCGGGTGCTAAAGGAAGTATGACAGTTTTACAAACTACAATATAGGGATCAAACATAGTTTTTCATGCATTAACATTCGCTAGGTCCTGAGACCGAAGGCCGCGGTTTTCGACACCTCCCAAGGGACCTGGCAAATGTTAATGCATTGAAAAACCATGTTCGATCGCTATTATTGCATACAAACTGAAAACATTTGCTAGAGACACTGTTCTGGCCAATGATCTACCTGTAAAATGTTTTTGCTATTGTCATTCTTATTTGTGTGTTCATTGCTCCCAGTGGTTCCATTTCAGAATCTACAAAAAAAAAAAAAAAAATAAAAATCTAAAAGCCTTATATACAAATTATAGAAACCTTTATGCTAAGTCTGCATTCTTTTTTAGAAATAAAAATATAGTCTGTACAGACTGCTCCCGTCTAAATCTTTCTCGGAAAAGTTTTGATTAAATTCCAATGGTCAAAGGGAAGTAGTCTTGTTTGACTCTAGTTCATTTATTATCGCAGTTACCTCCCTTCCATTTTATAACGGGGATTTAACAACCATATCAAGGTTTCACATAACGCGGTGTATCGATGGCCTAATTAATCATTGCTTCCAAAGGTTTTGAATGCTGAAATTGAACGAATTTCTATAATTCCGCTGGGTCTAAGCCAGCGCTGAACTGGTCTAACATGCGTTTCTAAAGCTGAGTAGGGTAGCGACGGAAACGCTTTTAAACTTAGACACCGCAAAGCAAAACCAAAGTCGCTAGGACTTTTATCTTCCATGCCCCTACGATTACGAAATTCACACTTATATGCATTTTCCCTTTCTTGTGGGTTAAACGTGTGGGATAATTTTGTTTTGAGGGTTTCATTGTTATTATATTGCTCTGAGAATAACATTTCCTAATAATGTTTTAGCTCCCCCTACCCACCCCACCACCCTTCAATTTAATTGATAGCATTTTAGCTTTTTGTGTGTCTAGCTATTCCATTCAGCAATATGTTAAAAACGATTTTGTTCATTAAACCCTAAAGTTCCAACTATTGGGTGTGATTTTTTTTCACTTTTCACTAGCAGGCCGCGGGTCACGGTTAATAATTCTTGTCAGTTTTGTCCACTAGCAGGCCGCGGGTCACGGTTAATAATTCTGGTCATATCCGTTCCCTTGAACATATCCATGGGTTACGGAGGCAGCCCCAAAGCCATGTGTTGATATGCAGTATAAGTGTTTGCCCTGGTTGCGTGCGTACCCGGTATTCGGTATGACAAAGTCCTAGACACATGAGCTGTGACGCAAAGTTAGTCTCTGTTGTTCTCTTTTTCAAGATAATACAGTCGACTCTCGTTATCTCGAATTCCAAGAGACTCTCTGAAATACTTCGAGATATCTGTACCTCGACATATCAGATTTGCAGATTTGAGGAAAAAATAATTCGATTAACCACATTAAACAAATATATATGTGTTTGGACATTAGTTAGAGATATATTGAAAATATTGTGGAAAAGAGGAGAAATTGCTTTCTCCTCTTTTCCACAATATTTTTTACCTGCTGGTACATTTTCCTGTTTAGGCAGGGACCAGACTTTCACTTCGAGATAAGCGGTTATTCGAGATTAGCGAGGTCGAGATAGCGAGTCAACTGTATAAGGACTCCGAACCCTTTCTTGTGTTACTGGTACCCCTGCTGTCCTAGTTACTGAATAGGGTTAGGGAATCGCACCCAGTTTCGACGGTGCGTGGTTTACTAATTCGTCCGCCGCAATAGCTCCTGATGTCCTACATTTGTAGGTATTGAATAGAGTAAGGGCCTCGCAGCCAGTGTCGACGGTGCATGATTTTAAAATTTCATTCACCGCAGTAGCCCCTGATGTTTCAGTTATTGGATAGGGTAAAGGCCTCGCACCAAGTGACCACGGTGCGTGATTCGTGAATTCATTCGCCGCAGTAGCCCCTGGTGTTCTAGTTGTAGGATAGAATAAGGGCCTCGCACCCAGTGTCGACGGTGCGTGATGTACGAATTCATTCTCCGCAGTAGCCCCTGATGTTGTAGTTATTGGATAGAAGGGCCACGCATCCAGTGTCGACAGTGTGGTGCATGATTTATGAAATTATTCGCCGCACGAGCCCGGATGTCCTAGTTATTGGATAGGGTAAGGGCCTCATACCCAGTGTCGACGGTGCATGATTTATGAATTGATTCGCCGCAGTAACCCCTAATGTTCCATTTACTGGATAAGACAGGAAGTCCGGGCATACAGGCTGTGATGCAACTGCTGGGATCCATAGCTGACCTTGGATGAACAGCTTCTGGTGTTTCGTGTCTTTACATAAGCAGATAACTATCAGGAATGGGTTGAAAACTCTTAGGAATGGGCAGAGAACTCTTAGGAATGGGCAGAGAACTTTTAGGCTTGGGAAGGTATGGTACAAGCCCATAGTTTACCAGGTTATCAGGACGTTCAGTGTGTGTTTGTAATAACGGAATATAGCTAGAATGTTCGTAAACCATTTCAGGTGATGTAACGGAGAATGGGAGTCTACAATACGTTTCCTTATTTCTGCAACTATTCATCCTGGTGATTGCTGGAGTGTACGCATACGGGATAGACAAAGATATTGATTGATTGTGTTAGGATTTAACAACATGTCAACCTTTGTCGGTCGTTTTGTGTCGTCTCCAAGAGAAAGGGAGAAGAGAGATAGAAGAATTAGTAGAAGAGATGAAAGAGAGGGACAGGGAAGAAAGGGGAACAGGAATGAAAGTGTAGAAGCTGATAAAATAAAAACATTCACCTCTACCTTTACCTATTACAAGGATAGCAGGCCTTGTCAAATTTAAACCAATATCAGTTGGACGCCCCGGTGAAATGATACACGACACGTTCGCCACACCCGACCACCCCTGTTAGACAATAACTCGATAACTCTATTACCCGGGGTGGTTCAGGTATACACACGGGAACTGATGCGCACCTGCCAGGACTTTGCTCTATTCCAGCAGTCGCAAAAGACGAACCCTTGAGACTGATGGGACCGGCCTAAGTGGTGAACGATCATGCAGCCCCCCCAGCAGCCATCATTACGAAAACATGCCTATTCAAATATACTGAAAATTTTACCACCAAAAAATGAAAATTTTCAGATAAAGCATTCTGATATATTTCGTTTCTGCTCAAAACATAGATTGTGGGTACTCGTTAGAACCGCCTCGACGAGGCGGTTCTAACGAGTACTCATAATCTATGTTTTTTGAGCAGAAATAAGAAAAATAATGTATACCCCTGTTAACCCCAGTTTTACTATGTAAAAGTGGGGTTTAATGGGGTCAAAATTATATAGGCGTGTTTTCGTGATGTACTATACGGATGTTCAACAATTGACTGAATTGACTGATCCCCTACATGCGCCCCAGGTGTGCGCCACAAGCCAGCAGTCTTATAAGACGGATCATGTGCAACCGACGGATCCAGATTACCCGCGCCGGATTTCCGCATCCTTTTCGGAAGCGCATGCGACGGACCATGTTCATACGCTACAGGAGTATTTTTAACCTCGCTAGGTACATTGATTGATTGTGTTAGATTTTAACGACATGTCAACCCTTGTAGGTCATGTTGTGTTGTCTCCCAGAGAAAAGGCGAAAAGAGAAGAGGAGATAAAAGAGACAGGGAAGAAAGAAGAAAAAGAAGAAATAAAAACATTCCCCCCTATACCCTTACCTGCTGAAATGACAACAGGCCTTGCCCGACTGTAAGCCAATATCATTTGGACGCCCCGGTGACGTTAGATACACGACCCCTTCGCCATACCCGACCACCCCCTCGCTAGGTACATATAATGTATCTTGCATGACTGACGGTCTCTGAATCTGTACCCTTAATTTTTCTGCTAGCTCAACAGACAGGTAGGAGGAGCCCATTTTATCATAATGATCTCCCCTCGTATCTGTCGGCTGGGTATTATAGGTAGGAATAAAATCCGAAGTAAAAGTAAGAATACGAGTCCCTATGCCACTAACTTGGGATGGACCACTGAAATATCTCTGTCAGTCGGGAATGTAAGAGACGCTACTTCTTACAAAAGAGCGGGCATGGTAACCCATATATTTGGCCCCCAGAAAATCCGTTTTGTAAAAATTCTTTTGTGATAGCAAAATCATGTATATTGCATAGATCTAACATCAAAGAAACAAAATTAATTAAAAAAATAACCTCGTCAATTTCAAGTAAATTTTTTTACCTTGACTCTACCCCTACCCCCAACTGATTTTGACTAAAATGGCGAATTTTGTCACCTTCTAAGCTTTCAAAATATATCAGCCGAGGCTCCAGCACATTTTATACTTTTTATACAGGTAAACTTTTGATATGTCAACATCTGGTGAAAACAAAAAATGTGATGAAATAGGGGCTCTATGTTATTTTTTTATCACCAAACTTGCATAGAATGACATTTTGCCAGACTTTTCAACGTAAAAATGGCCATATCTCCGCTAATAGTTGAATAAATATATGTTGTTGGCACTCGTTTTTTTAGTTATGACCAAGGGAATAATTTTTCACTTTGATCCCGTGATTTGTTTTCGTTTTTCGTATCTGACTAAAGTGTTGGGTAACTTGATATGCCTCCCTTAGTGTACAGCTGGTTAACAGTGTTATCTGACATACAGTTCAGACCTTTTTCTTTAATTGTGTTGGGGTTTAACGACACGTCAACCCTTGAGGGTCATTTTGTGTCGTCTCCCAGAGAAAGGGAGAAAAGAGATAGGAGAGATAGTAGAAGAGATAAAAGAGAGGGACAGGGAAGAAAGAGGATCAGGAATGAAAGTGAAGAAACAGAAGAAATAAAAACATCCCCCCTCTACTCTTACCTGCTACAAGAATAGCAGGCCTTGCCCAACTGTAAGCCAATATCAGTTGGACCCCCTAGTGAAGTAAGATACACGACACCTTCGCACCACCCAACCACCCCGACAGTTCAGACCTGAAATTCGTATAAGTTCTAAATCGCGAGAAAAATCCCCCTTCCCCCTCCCCCTCCCACCTCATCGTTCGAAAGAATCATTTTGGTCTCAAATTAAAGCTTAACACCTCTATTCATATGCCGGGTGTTGATGCGTAACATCTCTACTTTCATATGCCGGGTGTTGACGCGTCCGCAAATGGTAGCGGCTTATATTAAAATGGGGAGATAACTCTGTTTGTCTAATTTGGGCTTAACGTCGCTTTCAACAATCTTTCAGTCATATCGCGACGGTGTCTGGATGTCGCAGGGAGCTCAATGCTCACTTTATAGAGTGCTGCCTCGCTGAAATACTTTGGCCTGCTATTCCACCCAGTCACGTTAAACTGACACTGAACTGACCAGATCTAACTCTACTTTCTTGATGCTGAGCGCCAAGCGAAAGAGCAGATAGTACCATTTTAAAAGTCTTTGGTATGACCCGGCCAGGGATCGAACCCGCGACCTCCCGGTCGAGATAACTCTGTACCATGCAGATCTGAGAATGGATGTACATGGTTTGCGAAATATTATATGCCTATAGTATTAACGGCGACAGCCAAAACCATTTCACTTGTCCAAATATATTTTACCCATATCATGATAAAATGCGTCTTCAAGACATGTACAGATCACGAAAACATGTCTATATATTTTTTACCCCCTTAAATCCCACTTTTATATAGTAAACTGGAGTTTACAGGGTATACATTATTTTTCTTATTTTTGCTAAAAATTGCCATTTCCTAAGATAGAGTGTTTTTGTTAAATACTGAGATGACAGACTGCTTATTGTCATACAAACATCCCTTTTTATACCGACACTCGATACAACGAAAACATTCGTTATAATGACAATTTGACTTTCACGAAACTTTGCTTATGAGGTAACAGTTAGTCACACATTATGCAAGAATATTGTATTTAATACTTTAAAGAAATATATGTTTTGGGTACTTGTTAGAATCATCTCAGTGAGGCAATTCTAACAAATATCCAAAACATATGTTCTGTGAGGAAATAAGAACAATACATATCAATCTGCTCATTAAGTATTCTGTACAACAGCAAATTCGTTTTAACAGCAACGTCTTTGGGAACAAAACCTGTCGTTGTAACGAGGGTTCACTGAATTTGAAATGAGAAAAGAAAGATTTAAAATAGAGGAATTCAAAAAGAAGAAAAAAAAAGTGTGAAGCTGAACTAAACTCAAAGTTTGTAAAGTATCGTTAAAGACATGAAAGGTTAGTGTAATATACTAGTTCACATAACTAGCATTATACACTACTAGTTATAAAGACAGATTTTGTGTTTATTTGAAATATGGCAAGCTTTGAAGCCCCTGGGCCTTCTGATGCCTAGGCCACTAGCACCTACAACGTTTTGGTTACTTCCAGTAGCTACTCTATCACTGTCGACATTATCATGACAGTGCCCTACTTGAAATGTCTCTGGTTTCTCCAAATATGGGCTCCTTTGCCGCTTCGAAGATCAGTTAAAATGGAATTACAAGCAAGACGAACAAAGAACAATAGTCATTAATTCATGTGACCACACAAATACAGACTAAACAAAATATATCGTTGCCTTTATTTTAACCAGACTGTAAAATAATATTTCTATAAAATACAAGAGATTAACACGCATTATATATATTATAAGATGGTAGTAATTCGTTATTATAACGTTATAAAAATTGTATCTTTACACTGATTGAGTACCTACTGTGCATAGGTTTGTCGATTATAAAATGTTGTTTTTTGTTTGATTTTGTTTTCAAAAATGTAATCTACGTTATCCCATTAATTACTGGTATTATATTTATATTTATTTTAAATATTTAAGGTAACCAAATCTGTTAAATTTAGGAGTTTTGTAGACAAGTGTCTTGTTTGTGTTTAAGAAATAAATTATTCCAAACCGTGCTCAAATGCCTAAGATAAAGCACAGTTGAGTTTTGGTTGTACCCATTTGAGCACGAGCGAGCGCAGCGAGCAAGTGCTCAAATGGATACAACCCAAACTCAACTGTGCTTTATCTGGGGCATTTCAGCACGGTTCGGAATAATTTATTTCTTTTCTAACACCCCTCATTGAGCGAGTTTTGCATAAATTATTTTTTTATTGGTTTTCATTATTATTTTTATTACCTGACTTCCCCTTTGGTAGTTGACAATACCTCTTAAGTATTACGTCACGCGGTTACGTAGTTACAAGGTTCGATGACGAATATTCAAAATGGCGGATAACATGCGAATCAGCTGACGGTGTAAAATATTAATAAACGATGTATTAATATAAAAACTTAAATCCTGTGTTTATGAAAGAATTGCAAAACGTATGAAATTTGAGTGCCGCGATGGACTTTAATAAGGACAGATATAAAACAGCAAATAAGAATGTTAACCGACTTACTTTCGTTTTAGTTTAAACATATTTTATTTCCAATTTAGTGCATGTACAAAACATACAATGTCATAACACAACCAGGATTAGAACGGAAGCTTAAAGCTTATTTTGTTCTTTTCCCAAAACATGCATAACTGTATATATACTGGCAGAAAAAAAAACAACTAATACAATACTAATATTTACAAGCGGTTACATCTTATGCATTACATGCATGTTAATACAGTTTAAATTCGCATTATATATACTAAGAAAATAAACTAACATGTAAGGAGTATTTAGTAGCTAATAATAATAATAGTAATAATAATAATAATAATATTATTATTATTATTATTATTATCATCATTATTACCATTAGTATTATCATTAATCATTATTATTATGTTGGTACAATACTAGGTACAAAAAAAGTGAGAATAATACTCAAAGGGTAGAAGTAAGTAGGGGATAGAAGGGAAAGTAGAAAAAAAAGAAAAGAAAAACAAAATAAGAGAATAATTGCTCTGGAGATGGAGGGGTACAGAGAATGCAAGTAACTCAAAATCGTTTGGTTGACTGTATGTACCTTTGCACGGATTTGAATATTTCCATGTTGGTTTCAAAAGATAGAGTTAAGTTCCCCTTTAAGAGTACATCTAATGTTATATCACAAAACTGTGATACTTTCCGAAATAGTTCTAGTCGATGTTCATTGTAAAGCATACACTTAAGAAAGAAATGGTCCGCGTTTTCTATATCTCCGCTTCTGCATGCACACAATGGACTTTCTACTATGTTCTTTAGAAAAAGATCGTTATTCAAAGCGCTACAACCTGTCCTTATCCTAGTATGCAAGATCTGGAGTTGACGTGGTCCAGTATAATATGTTTGGGTATAACAACTGTGTTTTCGTGTATTTTTCTTTTGAAAGATTCAACTGTATCAGCATTCCTAGTATCATCGGCTAGGTTATTCCAGTCCCTAATTACTGAAGGGACTTTCGTTTTCGAACGTCAACAAATACAAGATGGAAACAAGAAGTAAAACGAATGTGTTTGAATGGTGTAAACTGTAGAGAAACACATCAGGTAAAAAAAGTCAAAGAACTGCAATATGCTCATAGATCATTTTCTGTCTTCATAAATAAAATAATTTATTATGTATATGAATGTTTCGGCCAATATTGTATGCTAATCTAGCGTCCATAGTTACCAGGGGGCGAAACTTTCGCAAATATGATTGGTTTCCCGTCGATAGCGCGCGACGAAATTCCTGTGCTCAAATACCTTAGATAAAGCACGGCTAGAAATGTAAAGACAAATAAGGAACAACACGTGCAGGGGTGTTAGAATGAGGTTTTACGGCCTAGTCAACCCAATGGGGTCATGTCGAGCGCGGTAAGTTTACCTTACCACACGTTTACTGGGCAGGCTTAGTCCTCTAAGCGTAACCAGTATTGTGCACATTCTTTCGCCAGAAACTGACAACTGTCCTTCTTGAATCAGCGTAGGGGAACAGAATGACCGTAGAAAATATTTCATGATCAATCTCCATGAAAGAATGTTGCCGACCTCGACGGGGTTGAACCCGCGACCTCCTGGTCTCCAGTCGGACGGCGCATCCAACTGAGCCACCGAGGCCGGCAGACAAGTGTCTTGATAGGGGTATTGAAATATTATAAATGTGAAATAGAATTATAACAATAAACCATCGATGATTTATGTTAGCTTTCGTATACATCTCTGTCGTGATTTTAACTTTAATGCTAACCTGATTAAAGCAATTTGTATTATTATAAATCATAGTTATACCTTACTCCATTGGTTTCTATTCGGCACTTGTCTTTTGGTCCAATAAAATTTTATAGATTGTATTACTTTTACTATATACTCGTAGTGGCAATTTACCATTAGCAATCGAGACTGGAAGATATACCCGACCTAAAACTCCCGTATATGAGCGACTTTGTAAATATTGTGATACAAACTCAGTCGGGGATGAAACCCATTTTTAATTGACTGTGAGTATTACAGCGATTTAAGGTACAACTGGTTTCAATCGGCGCGTACAATCAATGAGACATTTGAATATTATGACTCTTCGGATAAACTTGTCTTTTTAATGGGTTGTGAAGAATTACAATTCCAGTCAGCACATGTTTTATTAAAATGACTAAAAGACAATCTTTGAATACATGACAAATTTTATTTTGATTACTGGATTTCAGTGTTCGGACCATGTTTATGTCGGGAGGTGACAGCAGACCCAAGGTCGAGTCGGCTGTACCCGCCTCGGCACTGGAGAGCAGATTGTCATCAGGTATTGAAAATGGTTCGATAGCCGTCCTCTCGAATGATGTAAATATGAAGTTGTCTTACACATGTATTGATACTAAGACGTAAATAATATTTTATTTTCATACTTTTTATTACCGAAAACAGTGTGTCATCTGCCTTTTTAGGCAGGATCTCGAATATGTTTAGTTATAAAGTATGCTTTATATGTATATATTTGAGATAAGATGCTTTAAAAAAAACTATTTTGCTACTACTTACTACTACTTCTATATGAATAATGGTACAATCTTCCTCACCTGTCATCTATACAATGCACGTCACGCATCCGCGTTATTTCATCTACCTGACCAGAGTTGCATTGTTGGTGTGCAACATATAGGCTTTGTCGAAATAAGACATTAATTGAAACGTGACATAATTGATTAAATAACTGATCGGTGTACACTGTGGACAGTCTTATTTACGGCATCTGTGAGATATGGTCCAAAAGGGTTATTAAGACAAATCGGTTATTGCATGTTTTAAATTTATCGCCTGACGGCTTAAAATTTAAAAAATATGCAATAACCTATTCTAACATGGCGCTGTAATTTTATTTGCTTTCATCACCTCAAATAGATGCCAACGGGCCCCGTAAACAAATGTCAGCGTCATCCAACAAGTATTCTCGTAGGCACAAGCATGTAGAATGGTAAATAAATTTATTGTATTGTAAAATATATTACCTTCGGGCGCATAAAAACGCTGAAGCACATAGAATATATCACAAAATTAAGACAAAAGTTACGAGTACACCTGCGAGTAAACATTTTGTTCTTTGTTTTCAGCCCTTTTAGCATTGCGATTACCTCGCTTGGGGAAGAAAGAGCTAATCTTAGTGCTTTTCGTACGTTTGTTCGTACGTTTGTTCGATTTGTGATTGTTTGGATTTGTCGGTTTCCTCTTCCTCTTGGTATCTGGGAATTGCTGCGGTTTGTGATTGTGGCACTCTCTGGACTTTTTTCTTACCATTTAATGAGATTGAAGGAAACTTAGAAACTTATTATTAAAACGCACGAATACCAGTAATGTGTCACACACTTCTATCACACTCCCAGTCTGACAACAACTCATTCCTTTTTTCTTAAAACTGCAAACTTAAAACTGGTGGGACGTTGTAAGTCAGGTCAGGTTAACTGCAAGCAAAGTCTATCCCGTTCAACAATGCAGCAAAAAAATATGCATAATAATCTTCATGATAAGATATGCATAATAATCTTCATGTTAGCACAAATGCCGACACTGACATCTCTAAACTAATATGACCATCTTTTTTTTCCCGCGTGACAAACTATCGTCTTATTTCGGTCAAGGCAGAAGAGAAAAAGAAAACAAATAATAAGAAATCGTAGGTGAAAAAGTTCTTTCTTGGAAAGTTTTAAAAACAAAATATAATTAGAATTTAAGCATAGATTTTGTTTTGTTACTTACTTTACCTCCTCTGGAATATATTCTGTTATAATAAAACGTAGTTTTAATGACAGGTTCTGTTAAATTTCAAGTAATGTTGAAGAATATCTATAGTTTTCCACTGCTTAGTGAGAAACGACTGTTAATGTATATATTTGACCAGTTTTGAACGACTGTAAACCTTAAATATTTTATTTTAATACGTTGTATGTGACAACTTGTGCAACAGAAAATGTCTTTTTGACTTTTAAAGAAACATATATACAACTGTCTTTTATTTTCAAATGTAAAATACACTGCTATTTGACATAAAACACGTCTCAGATGGAACTAATTAAGCTAAACATCACTGTTATGTGTTGTTATTTATTTGGTCACCTATGTAACATAAGTACAAGTCATTATTATAACAAACAACAAAATATTGTGATCTGAAGATCATGAATATCCCTGTTAGACACAATTCAAACTAAATAGGAGAGAATGCGTTTAAGATTTTTATTAGTTCACTTTTATTTTTATTTTAAGCTATGCGGGGGAGGGTCATCTACCCGTTTAATATATGATATTACCATCTATGGAGCTGATAGCACTCGAGTAATTAAAGAGAAATATTAAGCTTTGGTTTTATTCTTTTCACCGACGGAAGCAGGTTCGTCTCATGATTTATGATCTAACTCGATTGAACTAAATCGTCATACAATTGTACTGTAATACAAATGTGCATATTTACAGATATTTATACACAGGGTGTCCGTCTTTGATATGTCATAGCTGAGTAGGTATACTACATAGAGGAATTACATGTTTTAAAAGCTCATCAATAATACTAATCGGAAATTGAGAAAATAGAGCACAATAATACATAAAAAGACTTCCTTACTAAACGACGAAAGTGCAATTTGCTGATTTTATCCATTTATTGTATGTTATATCACGTAGGTTACACCAGACGTTTAACAAATTGTTCAAAACTATGTACCTGTAGCATAGTAATTGTACATTAATAAAACGGGGAAGTTTGTAGAATTTGAATGGATTTAGTATGGTTTTATTACATTTAAATACCTACGTCTTCAATCTAGGGCTACCGGGATACAAGATTATCTGCCCATTTTACAATATAACGCTACCATTTGTGAACGTGACAACACCCGACAAATAAAAGAAGAGATTTAAAGCTTAAACACTAATTTCATATTAAAATATTCTTTCGAACGATGGGGGTGGTGGTGTGATTTTTCGTCTCAAATGTTAGAGGGCTCCGCGAATGTATTAATATGAGTGCCCCAAAGGAAAGCTAACGCCCTATGCCTTCAAAGGAATGGCTTTCAAGCGTGATTTTCTTTCCATTTTTGTTAAATTTATTGACGGTATACAGGTGTGGCAGAAATCATGTTAGTCTTAGAATTCACGAACTCCAAACAATTAATTTCAGTAGGTTTCCATAAACTAAGCCTGTTAGCATGCAAAAAAAAAAAAAAAAAAAAAAAAAAAAAAGCACATTGAAGAGAATTTAAATGGGGTCAAAAAATGGCCCTTACCATACCAGGTCCTTTATCTTAATACGAGGGCGTGTCAATAAATAATCAGCCTATCCCATTTCCGATGGACCGAGACGGTCACGATTTTCATGCTTTGTTTCAATGTATGATTTATACATTGATACAAAATTACACGTGTATCGAGTCATTCTTTAATAAAATATTGAATGTCAAACATGGCTTGTGATGCAAAGGCATACTTTTCGTCTAAAACTGAGTACCGTGCTATAATTCGGTACTTGTATTTAAAAGATAAAACAGGCAAGGAAATACACGGCGAGTTAGCCGATGTTTATGGGTCTTCTGCACCATCTTATGCTCAGGTTAAATTCTGGGTAGAGGAATTTAAACGCGGTAGAACGTCTTTAGAAGATGAAGCCAGGTCTGGACGCCCACTGGATGCCACCGACGAAGAAATGTTTAAGAAAGTTCGGGATCTTGTCTCTGATAGGCGAATTCAGGTGGAAGAAATAGCGCAGGCATTAGGCATTTCGCATGGTAGCGTTTCAACAATCTTACATGATCGTTTAGGTATGCGCAAGCTAACAGTCCGTTGGGTCCCCAAATGCTTTAGCGATGAGCACATGACAACCAGAGCATCAGTATGCAGCGCCTTGTTGAAGCGTTTTAGGTCAAAAGATGATTTTCTTTTGCGTCTGGTGACTGTAGATGAGACTTGGGTTCATTATTATGAGCCAGAGAATAAAGCTCAGTCGTCAGTTGGTAGGACCTGGGTCCCCGAGGCCAAAGAAGTTCAAGACGCAACCATCTGCTGGCAAGGTGATGGCCACAGTATTTTGGGACGCAGAAGGCGTTATTATGTTGGACGTTTTACCCAAGAGAAGTACAATAACTGGAGTGTACTATGCAAACTTGTTAGACCAGCTGAGAACCGCCATCCGTGAAAAATGCCGAGGTAAACTCTCTAAAGGAGTTTTGCTGCAACAGGACAACGCGAAAGTCCACACTTGCAAAGTTGCAATAGATGCTGTAGAACGACACGGGTATGAATTAATACCACATCCTGCCTATTTGCCTGACCTAGCTCCTAGCGACTTCTTCCTATTCACAAACTTGAAAAAGGATATCCGTGGACCTCATTTCCGGTCTGATGAAGAAGTCGTGACGGCAGTTGAGGAGTGGGTCAATAGAAAGGACCCTGACTTTTTCAGTTCTGGGTTGATGGCACTTGAACACCGTTGGTCTAAGTGCATCACACTAGAGGGCAATTACATCGAATCGAAAAAGAAGAGGTGGATCTCAACCAGAAATAAGTTAAGCTGGTTACTTATTGACTCACCCTCGTAATTTGTTCCCAAAATCTTGGGTCAACACTAGACTGGTAACTTTCAAACTAATAAATCTTTCCGCCATACCTGAATCCATAAATAGGTGTGTCCTTTGTGCATCGCTTACACGATATGAAAAAGTTCTACTTACCGGCCTTTAGCAACCAACTTGACTGACGTGGCGAGCCTGTCCAGTATTTAAGACCCCGTCATTAGAAACCGGTTCATAGTAGAGCTAACTTGTATGTCCTCTTTAGGACTTACATGTATGCCTGTGTTTTGTGCTGGTGAAACAAAGCTTGTCTGCACTGATGAGACAGCAATGTGCATAGGCACTGATGAACAATATATAAATGTACTGGAGAAGGGGCAGAAAGATCCCTATTTTCTAATACCACATCTGATCCCGTATATGACATTATGTGACAATCTATCTGGTCCAAACTTAATAAAATCTACCAATAAATACTCAAAAATTAAAGCAATATTTCCTAGCGGGGCCTCGTAGCCTAGCGGATAGGAGCGTTGACTCTTCATCCATTAGGTTTCTCACCGTTGTGGTTCGAGACTCGCTCAAGTCACATGTGGGAAAGCCAAGTTCTGTTTACGGATAGTCAGTTGTTTTTTTCCTCGGGTTCTCCGATTTTCGCCCACCTTTGATGAACGATCGTCTCGATATAAGTGAACTATTCTTAAGAAGGGCCGTAAAACCCAAATAAAAAAGGAATATTTCCACAAAAAATTATACTCTCTTAGAAAATCACTACAATATCACTGCAAATATTAAAAAGATCTCTGAAATTATATTTCACGCAAATTAAAAAAAAAATCAATAAAAAATAATAAGAAAACCACAAAAATATTTTCCACACGATTTTAATAATAAGACGAGCCTACAATATTCAGACAAATCACTGAAATACTTTCCCCACACAACTTTAATAATCAGAAAATAATTACAATATTAAGATTAACTCATCCGAAATGGTCACAACATTAAATGTGGTATACAGTATAACCTCGATGGCTCGAACACGGATGGTTCGTTTACCATGGATGATTCGAAATCGTTTTTGAGTCCCGATGAAATTCTTTCGATAGCTAAAGAAAACAAATATTTTGGGATTTTAAGGGAAATTTTCTTGTTTTATCATGAAAATGTATGTTGTGTGTACTCATTATAATCGCCTCATCGAGGCAATTCTAAAGAGTACACTCAACATACCATTATTTTATAGAAGATGCAAAAGACATTAGATTATTTTCATTTGCCTTGTGACCTTGCGCTATGATAAATGCCTCAGTGGCTCGAACTACTCATGTCTCGAACAAATTTCCATGGTCTCAAAGATGTTCAAGCCATTGAAGTTCGACTGTATATAGGTGGCAATTTAGGGGCATTGTTTCGGATACGGCAACAAATGTGGTAGGTGGGTCCAAACTGATGTGTTTTTGATTGTGTTGAGGTTTTACGGCCCAGTCAACCCAATGGGGTCATGTCGACCGCGATCAGTTTACCTAACCACACATTTACTAAACAGGCTTCGTCCTCTAAGCGGTTAACCAGTATTGTGCACATTCTTTCGCCAGAAACTGACAACTGCCCTTCTTGAATCAGCGGAAGGGAGAGAATGACCGTAGAATATATTTCATGATCAAATTCCACGAAAGAATGTTACCGACCTCGGCGGGGGTTGAACCCACGACCTCCTGGTCTCCAGTCGGACGGCGCATCCAACTGAGCCACCAAGGCCGGCTCCAAACTGATATGTAACGGAACCAAATGTGATCCACGAAAAAACAGACAGAACATACATGCGAAGACATACAATGGCAGAAAAAGTATACCACAGTAAAAGCATTGCCTTGGAATGGCCAGTAAAATATTACTGGGGAGTTGGGGTGGGGTGGGGGAGGGGGGGGGGCAAAATCGATTTTACGTAGCCACAACCCTCGCCCTTAGTTCTGCCGTGGTATACCCCAGACATTTGTTAAGTCCGCGTGAAGGGCTCTTAACTCAACAGTGCAATATATCCGAGAAAATAAAAAAAAATCAAACGAATATAGAGATGAAACAACGATGAGGACTCGACAGCAAGAAGTAATTGAAATGCTGAAGCAAAAGAAAACCAACAGTGGGACTCCGATGGGCCTGACCAAAGCCAGAGTATCAGGCACAAATCGACATCCTAAACGACTTTAGGCCGGGGCCATTACAGTCTGCTCTTAAGCCCGACCCGCCAGCGTGCAACCAATGAGGGAAGCAAAGTTTTTAATCGTGATTGGGTTAACTACCATGCATGCAGTCTGTCGTATTACATTTATGTTGAACCCAATCTTTACATATAGAAGAATGATTTTACAAAATTGAGTGCTAAAGTCATTTCAAGCACGTATTTTTTTCTGAATTTATATACTGTCACCATAAAATTCAGACCTTGCATTATTATGAAACTTGAGCATTATTTGAGACAGCATATGGGGTAATGGATCTTATCGAATATGCGAACAGCGAAGGATCAGCGAAGGCGCATCCGCGCAGTCTCACCAGAACCTTTGCACATATATAGTATAAAACTAGACGAAGGTTTAAACTAAGAATTAAGGATCTATCTCCACTAGATGGTTGAGCACGCGCATTTGAAGAATGACTTTGAGGAGGGCGAAAAGTACCATTACCATTTTCTCGTGTCACAGCTCATTGGTTCTTTTCTTACATGTGCTGCATTGTTTGAATAAAGTCATGGTTATTATATTATTGCTTCCTCCCAGTCAGCATTCTACGTAAATCTATATCGGGCCGTCATCTGCCCGTCAGGGTAGCTGACGGGCCGATGACGGCCCGATGTAGATTTACGCAGAATGCTAGCTGGTCTTTTGTGATAAATCCATTATTCAAGACACGGTTTGTTTTCTCTTTATATCATTACCGTATATAAACAAAAAGCAAACACAAAATAGATGTGTTTATTCGGAAATCTGAACGAGCTCTCTGCTCAATGCATAATCTGTAATACTACCCCACAGCCTCTGCCAATCTACATACATGCATCCATCTCTTTACAAATCTCTGATATGAACAAGTCTGTACATCCAACTTTATTTTGGGAAAAGTGAGGTCTACTGGGGTAAATGACTTTCTTATTTCTGCTCTAGAACATAAAGTGGGGGCACTTGTTAAAACAACCTTGATCAATGTTTTCATCTAAAAATCGCCATTTTCACAGTCACCAAAAAATAGCATTGCAGTTTACAGGCGTGTTATCGTAATGTACATTAATATTTTTATTATTACTTTTTTTTTTCGAATGAAACATGGCAACAATTATGTTCATTGCTATTGAAGTACTGGGTAAACATAACTATTAAAATTTTACCAATTACCGTAGATCAACGTATTTAGACCTACGCGCAGGTTGCGACTCAGAGCAGACCACGGTGCAAGCTGACCGCATTCTAGTTTTTATATGGGTGGTATTATTTCTACCGTAGTACCACTTGTTTATTAATAGTAACGTGATATAAAAGTTACGCAACTTTGATAAGGCTAAACTGGTTGCTTAACGCATAAAGCGTAAAAAGCACATAAATCGTGGAAGTGATGCGTTTCAAGGTTATAGCCTAACTATATATACACCCACCGACACTGTCCAAATGAATGACGATCAGAAAACGAAACAGCGTCTAAAACAGTGGACAGTTCGGTAAGTGGTATTTTCAATATTATTTATTTGTTTGTAGGTTTTTCTGTTCGAATTCCGAGAAGCAGACGTGTCTGAGTCTGATCAGGAAACCTGCAAACTCTATATTTCAGCGCACATCTGATTTTGCATTATGTTACCTATTTAGTTCGGGCTGCGCTAGGTTTTGCAGTCTGATCGGGATTTCCTCAGGTTGCGTGAATTGTAGTTGCTGTCATGATCACTCAGCCAACTGCACTGGCATGTGCAGACTGATCAGTCCTTATGTAGTTTTAGGCGCAACATCACGAAAACATGCCTATATAATTTTGACCCCATCAAACCCCACTTTTATATAGTAAAACCGGGGTTTACAGGGGTATACATTATGTTTCTTATTTCTGATCAAAAACATAGATTGTGGGTACTCGTTAGAACCGCCTCGCCGAGGCGGTTCTAACGAATACCCACAATCTATGTTTTGAGAAGAAATATGAAAAATATCGGAATTTTTTATCGGAAAATTTTCCTTTTTTGGTTGTGAAATTTTCAATAAATTTGAATAGGCGTGTTTTCGTAATGACCTTATGTAGTAGCAGGCGCAAGGTGTAGTTTATACGAATAAACCAGTGTCGGAATAGCCAATTTAATATGGGCAGCACCATATGAATCGCGTACGCAGAAAGATTAGGTTTAGAGTTCACGACAGCAACTACAATCCACGCAACCTGAGAAACCACGACCAGACTACTCAACCTAGCGCAGCCCGCTCGGTACTCCTAAATAATTCGGGTAATATTTGCGGCATAGGATCGGTGTGCGTTGCAATAAATAATTTGCGGGTTTCCTGTTCAAACTCAGACACTTCTGCTTCTCGGAATTCCAACAGGAAAACCCAGCAAACAATTAAATAATACTATTGAACATACAATTCATCGAACTGTCCACTGTTCTAGGTGCTGTTTCGTTGTGTGATCGTCCTTCCTTTGGACAGTGTTGGTGGCTGTATATATAGTAGGTTTGTAACCTTGCAACGTATCACTTCCACGCTTTATGCGCTTTTCACGCTTTATGCGTTAAGCAACCAGTTTAGCCTCATTAAAGTTGCGTAACTTTTACATCACGCTACTATTAACAAGCTAGTATACATGTTCTTCTATAGATATTGTGAGGTAATACGAGTACGGCTTTGAATGCTGGACGGGGTGGTTGGGTGTGGCAAAGGTGTCGGGTATCTTACGTCACCTGGGCGTCCAACTAATATTGGCTTCCAGTTGGGCAAGGCCTGCTTTCCTTTTAGCTGGCAAGGATAGAGGGTGGATGTTTTTATTTCTTCTGTTTCTTCACTTTCATACCTGCCCTGTTTCTTCCCTGTCCCTCTCATCTTCTGCTCTACTATCTCTATCTTCTCTTTCTCTGGGAGACGACACAAAATGAGCCACAAGGGTTGACGTGTCAACCCAACACAATCAATCGAGTGCTGGACGATATGCTATTCGACATCTGTACCCACATGTGTACATGTATGATAACAATTTCTCTTGTATTCAGATTTTAAACTCACATATGGACAACGACGGACAGGTACGCATACTATTTTAAAATACATAAGCTACACCTTACTACTTAAGTTAGATAACAAACTAGACAAGTTTACTTACCATTATTTTGATTGATTCCATCTGTGATTCTGGCACACAACTAAAGAAGTCTGTCTCGAATCTACATGTAACATTAATGCACGGTAAAATGATTTGCTGATGTTCACTGATGCGGTAAACACCTGCGGTATTTTGTCAAATGTGCATATAGACGCATTGTAAGACGAACTAAAATTTCCGAAAGGTCCAAAGTGTAATCATACAGACCAGTTGGCTAAAGGTGTATATACATTTATTCAAAGACACACGATAGATTTCTGAACATTCAAAGATTAAACTTACAGACCATTTGGTTACATGTTATATACTCGTTTTGTAAAACGTTCTATAGATGTCTGAAACACATTTTACTGTTTTACAAAGCCAGAGATAGACAATCAAACGACAGTTTTGTGAGAAATTACGTATATGGTATAAAGGGTAAAAGTACAAATCATTCATTATAAATTATTCATCACTATTTTGAGTTTAGAAAATATAATAAAACGGAGCATACAAAAATGCGTAGAATAGCTTTTTTGTCTTTCTTGTGGTAGTCGGATTACAGGCTATAATAATACAAAAAATAATACAAAAAAAAAATGCTACCCATATTACCACACTTTTTCCTCTTTTATTGCTGAATTAAATATATGTATGAGACAATATTAATATGATGCAGAATAAAGAATTTGATATGTCTAATGATACGTAGAAAATGTTAAATAGTAGCATGTATGTTTGTAAAGCTTGCAGAATATGAGAAATAAAAGTTAGAAAAAGGGGTAAATACTTTTAATGATAGCAAAAAAAAATTAGGATGGCAAAACTCCAAAAGAAACTAAATGTTTCAGTCAAAAAATTAAATCTGGAACTGCCACCCTGTCTACCAAATCCTTAGTACCCCTGCTCAGATATGTCTACTCTATTTCCTGCCAAAACTTTCCCACAGAGGAAAGAAGAAGGCGGAGCCCTGAGATTCTGGCATTATGTATAGTACACACATACAAATAAGGCAGATGTACTTCCTGATCTGCCTTGAGGTACTCCCAACTCAGTTTGTCAGAAGGGTCTGAAATCAGTCATAGACCATTATAGATCAGGTGCAGCGGAAAGGGAGAGACAGCAAATAGGAAGGAAAGGTTAAAGTTGAAACAAAAATAATAAAGAACAATATATGCCAATATATTACAAAATACATACAATCTGAGCCTACAAAGACACAATTACGCGATTGCGCATGTCTATATAATAAACATGTGGCTGTGAAAAAGAACAACAAATTCGGATCATAATAAAATTAAATTGAATATGCGCCAAGCAATGACTCAGATCAGCCTGTAATTCAGTGCAGTCTATTAAGAGTCTTCGATGATTCTTAATTAATAACTCTTATAAGATCCAACTTAAAATAATATTATAACACTGACGATAATAGATATAGATACTTTATTATATTTAAAACATGCAGACTCATAATATGTTCATGTTAAAACATCATTCATGATCATTAATAATATGAGGGACCGAGTTTGTTAGGGGCCGAGTTTGTTAGGGGCCGAGTTTGTAGGGGCCGAGTTTGTAGGGGCCGAGTTTGTAGGGGCCGAGTTGGTCAGGGGCCGAGTTTGTTAGGGGCCGAGTTGTCTAGTACCAGCATTCGGACAGTGTCCTATCATAGGAATTCTTTCTCAACATGCTGCCATACGCCTTTTCAGGCATTCTAGTCAGGTATGATTTGTTTGCGTTGATGTTTTATGGCCCAGTTAACTAAATGGGGTCGTGTCGAGAGCGGTCAGTTTACCTAACTTCTACGCGGTTAACCAGTATTGTGCACATTTTCGCCACAAACTGACAACTTCCCATCTTGAATCAGACGAAAGGGAGAGAATGACCGTAGAAAGTATTTCATGATCAATGTCCACTAAAGAATATTGCCGACCCGGCGGGGGTCGAACCCGCAACCTCCTGATCACCAGTTAGACGTACATCCAACCGATCAGTCGAAGCCGGCTCTAGGCAGGCATGGTATCTATTGTACACTCTGGGTTGCAGAATGAAAGCCTACAAGTAATCATCATACAGAATGTATGGTTCTTAAACCTGCACGTGGTGCACTTGGGTACTTGACTTTCCGTGCAGAGGCCAGAGGGGGCTCCAGCAAATCTCCTTATCTGAAGGCCAACGCAATGTTATCCTGTCATCCCTGCAAATTACAAAGGAAAGCGTGTGTACGGATTTCATTTTTTCTCGCCTCTGCCAGTGATTGACCTCCGTACCTCTAGCACTTGAGGCCATTGGGCTCACCACTGAGTTACCATGCCTTCTTCTAAGTTAAAGGGAAGCCCTTGTAGGCTTATCCTCAATCTACTCTAAACTATTCCAATCAAAACCTTGAGCAAGGACTATTGATTATTTGTTGAAATAAAAAGTTAAAAATAACCAGGTTTATAGAGATATCTGCATTCCATTCTTATTTAGAGAGAGCTAACTGCATTTGAAATGCAGATATCTGGTATCAAAGTCTGTTATCTATATTAAATAACCAAAGAGAGATAGCTGCATTTCAAATATATATTTATATTTGAAATACAAATATCAGCATTTAAATGTAGAAATCTGTAATTAAATGCAGATATCTTTATATAAAGCAGTTTGAATGTAGAAGGCCGAACTAAATTGGTATTTACCCATATAAGCACCATAAAACCAATGAAATGACCTATAAAAATCCATTTGTCCTGATGAATTTTAAATTTGTCACAAATTCTTGCAATATTTGCAAACCAATCTGCCATTCTGCAAATATCGACATTTCTTAAGTTTAAGCATTATACTGCATTGAAATAAAACTCAATTATAGATGAGGGAAGCAGTTACTGATTCACATGCTAGGTTCCTGTATCTCATTTATTACTGAATAAATTTACAAGAGACATTACGAAAAAATTTTACCACCAAAAAATGAAAATTTTCCGATAAAAAAAATTCTGATATTTTTCATATTTCTGCTCAAAACATAAATTGTGGGTACTCGTTAGAACCGCCTCGCCGAGGCGGTTCTAACGAGTACCCACAATTTATATTTTGAGCAGAAATAAGAAAATATATATATACCCCTGTAAACCAGATTTACAATATAAAAGTGCTGTTTAAGGGGGTCAAAATTATATAGGCATGTTTTCGTGATGATAAATTAATTCTTTGTAAATGAGAATTTCAACGGTTAAGAATCAGATAACCTCTAGAATTATTATCAAATAATGCTTTTCTTTCCTACAGGTCTGATTAGCATAAGAAAATGAAATAATGTTTTACTTTTCTTTTTAATTCAATAAAAGACATTGTTCTAGACTACTGATGGTACTGAGTTAATGTAAGATAATCAGGCATGACACGTCTGCACTTGTTCTGTCATATGACTTAACTATTTATTTGAAATGTCTTTTCATTGCAGTAGATGTGTTTTTATGCAAATACATAGCACCTGATAACAAATACAGTGATGAAACGTTTCAATTAGGTATATATGTTGAAGTAAAACATTTCGCATAGAAACGAAACTGTGAATCTTACAAGTATTATCAGTAGAATTGCCATCCACTGTCATTCTATGAAAACTAGAATTCCGAGGGTTGGATTGTTGCCGGCTTAAAATGCCAACTTCTTTATATAAACACAAGAAAACAATACACTATATAAATTTTGTTCTAATAATCGCTCCTATCTCTTAAGGTTACCCCTCACAACTTTGTCTTAACTTTATTAATCTAGTAAAAAAAAGACTATAATTCGACCGAAATTAATAGGATGATTACCAAAATCAAAATTGACCTCTTTACTGTAACGATACACTATTCTACAAACTTCGAATGTAATTACTGCATCCCTTCAAAAGTTATTGAGGGCAAACAATATATTTACCTTGTATTTTGCCCCAAAAACAAAAAAAACTAAGTCGAAAAAGGGCCATAACTTGGCCAAACGTTTTTGAAAGAATACCAATATCGAACCTGACCTGTATTTTACAGTGCATCACGAAAACACGCCTATATAATTTTGACCCCCTGAAACCCCACTTTTATATAGTAAAACTGGGTCTACAGGGATATACATATTTTTTTCTTATTTTGCTAAAAACATCGATTGTGGGTGCTCGTTAGAACCGCCTCGCCGAGGCGGTTCTAATGAGTACACACAATCTATGTTTCGAGCAGAAATAAGAAGAATATTAGAATTTTTTATATGAAAATTTTCCTTTTTTTGTTGTAAAAATTTCAATATAATGGAATAGGCATGTTTCCGTAATGAATATATCAATCCGCAAATTTCCAATGAATCCATGCAGCCCTGCAAAATTTAAAGAGCGGGAACCAATATCAATATAAGAACAAAAATTAAGTCAAAAACAGGACATCTCTCTGGCAAAATTTTGCGGATGATTACAAATATCACATTTCACCTGTATTTTATAATAATATATCCTTTTGCAAACTTCCTGTGTAATCAATGCATCCCTGCAAAGGTTACTTAGCGGAAACCAATATTATCAACGCACCAACAAAAACTAAGTCGAACAAGTGTCATAATTCGGGCAAAATATTGCGGATGATTACCAAAATCGAACTTGACCTGTATTTTACAATGATATAATACTAGGAAATTAAAAAAAAAAGTGTATCCAAAATTGTGAATATTTATTTCCTGCCATCACACAAATTGAGTTTTCTGAAACAGTTATTTCTATAAACTAGTCTGTGTGTTTATTGACGATTCAAATCAGCCTGCGCATCTGCACATTCTGATCAGTCTTCATGGCACGATCTACGAGGACAAACTGCTTTTTTGGCGCCCTATAGTGCACGTGCTATTCCATTGACCGCATCCCGGACTGTGCACGCATGTTTGTATGGATGGGGTCTACAAACGTTCCAAATTGCAGCGTCCCGTGCTGGTCCCGGGCTTAGAATAGGCCAGACGTACCCTCTGCGTGACGTACGAGCCGTCTAAAAGAGGCCGCCCGTGACCACCCGGGCCCTCGAAATAGGTGGCTGCCTTCCGCTTCTGTGGCAGTTAGGTAAAACCCCTAACAATTCAGAGCAACCGTCCGTTCAACCGGTATAATTCCAGACTATAAAATTACATTTATTGAAATGCATCTTGAATTGGAAAAAAACAAATTTCGCGAGATCTATCCTTTTAAACCTTTCCTTATCTCATGTTACTAACATGCTTCATTTGTTTGTGTATCATTCTGTACCCGTGGGTCGCACATGGGACGAAGATTATAACCTCATCTGTATTTAACATGTGTCTGTCTTGTGTTTGTGTCATTTTTCCGAACTCTAGCATTCTCCACATTAAAAAGTAAGATGCATTTAATATTGTTAGATAAAAAACTAAACGTTTTTCAAGGTATGAAAGCTACATATCATTTGAAAGCTACATATCATCTAACACAGCTTATTTGTTTGACTCTTCCTAAAAAAATGAATCCAAAATGAATCCTTCTTTTAATAAACTGTTTATTTTAAATATGGATCTCCTAATTTATATTAAAAATAACCTTTCAATTTCCCAGACGTTTTCGGCCTCCCTTGTCTGTAGGGAATAAAATCTACAGATCACTTTCCTTCTGTAGTGGATAGGGTGTAATCCCCTATTAAAACAGGAACCACCTGTTTGCCGTGGGTGGCGTCTCGTATGCTGGGAGAGGGGAACCTGATGATTGAGGAAAGCCCAGGGATCTCCAGCTTTTCAACACATCATTTTGGCCCTTATTTCAGATAGAAGAGCGGTCTGGGTTAGATCCGGCCTGGATCAATCGGCTCAGTCGTGCCAAGCTCTAGAAGCGCACAACTTTTTCTTAGCTTCTTTCTCTCTTTCATACGTATCTTTATGGTACCAACCGGGCTTATTTTTCTCACGTTCCTCTAACTTTAAGTGAGTTTCAATGGGCGGCGGCTGAAGGGTCAATTGGTGGGCTTGTATTGGGGCTTTGGCGGAAACCTCTGTGAGTGGAGGCTGTGGATAGGGGGATGAACTCAACTGTTCATAAATTTTTCTATGGAAATTTAGATGAATAGGTGGGAAATCATCTAAGCATGAGGCCGAGCTGAAGACTCTGATCTTGACACCGAGTATAATAGCAATGTAGCCTTGACGTTAGAAATAGGAGATCCATTTCTGTTAAACGTCCCCTTGTAGGGCTCCATGGAGGGTGGGGCGCATAGCTATCGAATCAAAAATTTCATCATCATGGCCTCTCGAAAACGATTTCTGGCGTTCGACTCTTCGGAGGACGACACGCAACCGACTACTTTTACTTTCAAAGCAAATGAGAACTTCGCTAAATTTTTAGTGATTTCGAGTAAGGAAGACAAACCAATTACTTCACTGTCTCCTTTCATCATAGAAAAGCAAATAGAATCTTTAATAGGCACTCCAAAAAATGTAAAAAAAATTAAAAAATGGAACTCTTTTGGTCGAAACTAACAGAAAATCTCAAACTGATAATCTCTTGAAAGTTACAAAATTCTTTAACATTAATGTCTCTGTCACGGAACATAAAACACTCAATAGTTGCAAAGGTATTATCCGTGACAGGATGCTAAAACATGAA
Organism: Anodontia alba; assembly: GCA_964016985.1. Taxonomy (NCBI): domain Eukaryota; kingdom Metazoa; phylum Mollusca; class Bivalvia; order Lucinida; family Lucinidae; genus Anodontia; species Anodontia alba. The sequence continues at coordinate 19,889,618 of OZ024832.1, read as the reverse complement.
ACTGAAGAAAATATCACAGAATATCTTAACACACAAGGAGTAACAGTTTGCAAACGTTTTAAAATTAAAAAAGATGGAAACTTTATAGAAACAAATACACTTTTACTAACTTTCAACACCACAACTTTACCGAAATCACTAAAAATCTTTTACCGAATTATACCGGTTGAAGTCTACATTCCAAATCCTCTGCGGTGTTTCAACTGTCAGAGGTTTGGACATCATGAAAACGGCTGTCCTGAATTACCTGGATCAATATGTGAAAAATGTGGTATGGGTGACTTTGATCACTCTACAAATGCTTGTAAAAATGAAGCCAAGTGTGTGAACTGTCACAAAAACCATCAATCAAAATCAAATCAGTGTGAAATTTGGAAAAAAGAGAAAGAAATCATGAAAATTAAAGTTACACAAAAAATCACTTATTTGGAAGCCAAAAAAATACAAGAAAATCAACCTGAAATCACCTTTGCAAAAGTTGTTCAATCCCTAAACACTAAACCTGAAACCAAAGAAATTTCTACCCAGTTTAACGAAAAAGATTCTGTCATCAAAGCAAATTCAAAAGTTATTACTCCTACTCTAAAACCTAAACCTAAACCCACATCTACTCATCAGTCTAGACCACCAACAAAATCTCAAAACAGTTCACAAACACAGCCGACTAAAACAAGTGGATCACAACAGAGATCCAGGTCCAGGACAGCTGACCAGAAAGGAAAAAATGGAAAAGAAAAAGATAAAGATAAAGCACCAAATCCATATAGTAAAGGGGCGTCGGCCGATCCGATCAAGTTGGTCAATCGGTTCGATTCCCTTGAGACCATGGAGTTAGAGACTGACTCCTCCATGTTCTCGCAGTCTCAGAGAAAACAAAAGGATTAAGTTCCTTATCTTCAAATCATCTCTCCATTTATCATGGATAAAAAATCAATTATTCAGTGGAACTGTCGAGGACTAAAAGCAAATTATAACGAAATTTTAATTTTAACAACACTACTTTCTCCGACTGTCTTTTGTCTCCAAGAAACCTTTTTAAAAAATACAGATAATATTAATTTTAAAAATTATAGTTTATATAATCATATCGCAACTGAAAATCAGAAAGCCTCAGGAGGTTCATCTATCCTTGTAAAATCAAATGTTCCTCATAGACAGATAGATATAAATAGTAATTTACAAGCTGTTGCTGTAAATGTCACTCTGTCTAAATCCATAACAATTTGTTCTCTATATCTTCCTCCACACTGTAAATTTTCTAAACACGATTAAGAAAATCTTATAAACCAGTTACCTCGTCCTTATTTATTATTAGGTGATTTTAATAGTCACAGCAAACTATGGGGTTGTCTGGATACAAATGACAAAGGAGAAATAATAGAAAATTTTATTACAGAAAATGATTTATGTTTATTTAACGATAAACAACCAACTTATCTTCATTCTCCTACAAGAAATTATTTTGCTTTAGATTTGTCTATATGCTCTCCAAATATTTACTTAGATTTTGATTGGTCAGTTTTAGATGACCTTCATGGGAGCGATCATTTTCCAATTAAAATTGAAGAACTTGAATCGACAAATGAAGACCATCATTCCCGATGGAATTTCAATAAAGCAAACTGGGAGAATTTTATGGAGCTATGTAATGAAAAATTAAATCCTGAAATGTTTAAAACAGCAGATGATATACAAGCTTTTACTGATACATTAATTCATGTACCCGAAAAATGTATTCCAAAGTCCTCGACACGTTCAAAAAGAAATAGACCTTGGTTTAATAAAGATGTTAAAAATTCAATAAATAAAAGAAAATCTGCCTTACGAAAGTTCAATAGGCAGCCAACAAAAGAAAATCTAATCCATGCCAAACAAATGCGAGCAAAAGCTCGCAAGACAATAAAAACGGCTAAAAGAACATCTTGGCAGCAATACGTCTCCAAACTTAATTCTAGAACTCCAGCAAAGAAAATATGGGACATGATTCGAAAAATTACTGGCAAAAATAAAAATAACAAGCATGTCCATATTAAATCAAATGGAAATATATGCTCAACGACTAAAGATATTTCCAATGCACTAGGAGAGAATTTTCAGAAAAACTCTTCTAGTGCAAATTATTACGAAACCTTTCAAAACATAAAACAGGAACAAGAGAAAGAGCATCTAAATTTTACGTCACTAAATCATGAAAGATATAATGTACCATTCACAGCTTCAGAATTATCAGATGCTCTTAATAAATCTCACGATACAGCTGCTGGTCCTGATGACATCCATTATCAAATTCTTAAACATTTACCCGATAACGCTTTAAAAACTTTATTAAATATTTTAAATGATATTTGGATCACTGGAAAATTTCCAAAAGACTGGAGTAAAGCAACGATTATACCTATACCAAAACCAAATAAAGATCATACTGAAGCTACTAACTATAGACATATTGCTTTGACAAGTTGTTTGTGTAAAACAATGGAGAGAATGATTAATGATAGACTGGTTTGGTTCTTAGAATCAAACCAGCTTATAACAAAATATCAAGCTGGATTCAGAAAAAATAACTGTACAAACGATCATTTGATTCGTTTGGAATCTTTTATTCGTGATGCCTTTGTTAAAAAAGAACATGTCGTAGCTGTATTTTTTGACTTAGAAAAAGCTTACGATACTACCTGAAAACATGGCATCATGAAAGATTTACATAAATTAGGCCTTAAAGGCCGATTACCACTTTTTATTCAAAACTTTTTATCAGATCGAACATTTAATGTTCCAATAGGTAATACGTTATCGGACATATTTAAACAAGAACAAGGTGTACCAGAGGGAAGCATTTTATCACCTACCTTGTTTGGCATTAAAATTAACGATATTGTTAAATGTATGAAAGACCTTGATTGTTCACTTTTTGTTGACGATTTTGGAATATTTATTAGATCGAAAAATATGGAAACCATTGAATTCAAACTACAACGATGTTTAAACAATATAGAAGATTGGGCAACAGAAAATGGTTTCAAATTTTCAAAAACAAAAACTCAATGCGTTCATTTTTGTCAGATACGTCAGCTACATTTAGATCCTCATCTCACCATATACGGTAGTCCAATTCCGGTCGTCAGTGAAGCAAAATTCCTGGGTCTTTTGTTCGATAACAAATTATCTTTTATACCACACATCAAAGCTTTAAAAGCTAAATGTTTAAAAAGCTCTTGATATTCTTAAAGTTCTCTCCAGTTCCGACTGGGGAGGAGATCGTACTGTTCTTTTAAATCTCTATAGATCTTTAATTAGATCTAAATTGGATTATGGATCCATAGTTTATGGATCCGCAAGAAAATCTTATTTGAAATCTTTGGATACTATTCATCACCAAGGTTTACGTCTGGCTCTAGGGGCTTTTCGTACTTCCCCCGTCGAAAGTTTATACGCTGAATCAAATGAACCATCATTGTATATAAGAAGAGAGAAATTGTCTCTTCAATATGTTACTAAATTAGCCGCCAATCCACGTAATTCAGCCTATGATTGTGTTTTTAATCCTAAATATGAAAGATTTTACAACAACAAACCAACGGCTATTAAACCCCTAGGCCTGAGAATACAACCGTTACTTGAAGAGGCCAATATCAATATTAAAAATGTTCAGCATTTTTCTTTTCCATCAAAAGAGCCATGGACGTTAAACCCTCCAAAGATTATTTTAGACCTTCATAAAAATGAAAAAACAGAAGTCGAGTCGCATATTTTTAAGAATGAATTTTTAGAAATCAAATCAAATTATAAACATTACCTGTCAATTTATACAGATGGTTCGAAACAAGATGAGAAAGTTGCTTGTTCTGTTATTAGTCCAAATTTTACTGACAGTATCAGATTACCTGATAATAGCTCCATTTTTACCGCCGAAGCCAAGGCAATAGATATTGCACTTTACCATATCAGAGATCAGTCTGAAAAACAGTTTATCATTTATTCAGATTCTCTTTCTGTATTAAAATCTCTTAAAGATTTACACCATACAAACCCATTAATTCAGCAAATTCTTAAAAAATATTATTATCTTTCCGCTTCAAAAGAAATTGTATTTTGTTGGCTTCCCAGCCACGTTAATATTCGTGGAAATGAATTAGCAGATTCAGAAGCCAAATCTGCATCATCCTTAGTAATAACCAATTTCAAAATTCCTCACTCCGACTTTAAATCAAACGTCTGTCAATACATCAACAACAAATGTCAGTCTGTTTGGGAAACACAAACTTATAATAAATTAAATGAAATCAAACCAAATTTTAACAGCAAATGCACATTTTCTAATCTCAGCAGAAAAGAACAAACAAAAATCACGAGATGTAGACTTGGACACACTAGAATTACTCATTCTTATATTTTAAACAATGAACAAGCTCCATTCTGCATTCCTTGTAATGAACCTTTCACAGTCAAACATTTTCTTATCACTTGTGCTGAATTTAATCACATTCGCACAAAGTAGTTTAATATAAAAACTATAAAGGAACTTTTTGGTATGCCAACTCAGAAAATACTCGACTTTCTTAAAGAGATCGGACTTTTTAATAAAATATGATCAGTATTTTTAATCACTTAAAATCATTGATAATTTATCTCTTTAAAATAAATACATCAATCCTAGATATTTTTAAATTTCTCATTAAATAAAATCATCATATAACATAAAACTTATTAGACGCTATATGCCCTTTTAGGGTTGAGCGTCTATAAACAAAATATCCATCCATCCTTGACCGCATCCCGGATTACGCAGGCATGTTTTTATGGATGGGCTCTACAAACGATCCAAATTTCATCTTTATCGGATGAAAAACAGACGATTTATTAGGGGTCAAAGTTTCAGACATTCCCTACCAACTTTGGACTGCAAGTTTGAGCCTAATGTGACCTTCGACGATCGGGATGAAACTGGTGCCAGACGAAGGCCTGGACCAATGACTCCCTGGGGCCAAGTGCCCAAAATTTCTTATCGCCCCTTTTTCGAGTTATGGCCCCTGAAAGTTGATATTCGCTAATGTTTGACCCCTAATAACTTACTAATGCACAGTCCGAATTTTCTGACAAATATTGTTTTATGTACTATGGTACTAGGACAATGTTCGGTGCCAGTTTCAGCTCGATCGGTGAAGGTCACCTTTAGTGACTTTCAATCTCTTTGTTCAGCAGGCGAGACCTAGGGACGCATTTCCAGTCCTTATATCTTTGCTTCTACTGCATGCAGCGCCATACAATTTGGCACGGAAATGTACCTCTCTAAGACCTATAAACTCAATAAAAAGCGCGCCTGTCTGTTGCGAACTGATGGAGTTATTAGGGTTTTTACGGTTTCCCGCCCAAAATCCCATAGGGTGCAATGGAAATTTGAGGACCCATTTTCAGCAGGATGCCTTGCCTCGAGTCCCTTGACTACCTCCTACGTTTGTAGACATTAATGATCTGCACATGCGCATAAATTTGCAGCACCGAGAGTGCTTTCCTTTGGCTGCTGTAGGCGTAAAAAGGTTTATTTATTGAATATTTGGCGCCCTATAGTGCACGTGTTATTCCATTGACCGCATCCCGGATTGTGCAGGCATGTTTGTATGGATGGGCTCTACAAACGTTCCAAATTTCAGCTTAATCGGATGAAAAACAGACGAGTTATTAGGGGTCAAAGTTTCAGACATTCCCTACCAACTTTGGACTGCAAGTTTGAGCCTAATGTGACCTTCACCGATCGGGATGAAACTGGTGCCAGACGAAAGGTCTGGACCAATGACTCCCTGGGGCCGAGTGCCCAAAATTTCTTATCGCCCCTTTTTCGAGTTATGGCCCCTGAAAGTTGATATTTGCTAATGTTTGACCCCTAATAACTTACTAATGCACAGTCCGAATTTTCTGAAAAATATTGTTTTATGTACTATGGTACTAGGACAATGTTTGGTGCTAGTTTCAGCTCGATCGGTGAAGGTCACCTTTAGTGACTTTTAATCTCTTTGTTCAGCAGGCGAGACCTAGGGACGCATTTCCAGTCCTTATATCTTTGCTTCTACTGCATGCAGCGCCATACTATTTGGCACGGAAATGTACCTCCCTAAGACCCATAACTCTATAAAAAGCGTGCCTGTCTGTTGCGAACTGATGGAGTTATTAGGGTTTTTACGGTTTCCCGCCCAAAATCCCATAGGGTGCAATGGAAATTTGAGGACCCATTTTCAGCAGGATGCCTTGCCTCGAGTCCCTTGACTACCCTCTACGTTGTAGACATTAATGATCTGCGCATGCGCATAAATTTGCAGCACCGAGAGTGCTTTCATTTGGCTGCTGTAGGCGTAAAAATGTTTATTTATTGAATTTTTGGCGCCCTATAGTGCACGTGCTATTCCACTGACCGCATCCCGGATTATGCAGGCATGTTTGTATGGATAGGCTCTACAAACGATCCTAATTTCAGCTTGATCGGATGAAAAACAGATGAGTTATTAGGGGTCAAATGTTCAGACATTCCCTACCAACTTTGGACTGCAAGTTTGAGCCTAATGTGACCTTCACCGATCTGGATGAAACTGGTGCCAGACGAAAGGTCTGGACCCATGACTCCCTGGGGCCAAGTGCCCAAAATTTCTTATCGCCCCTTTTTCGAGTTATGGCCCCTGAATGTTGATATTTGCTAATGTTTGACCCCTAATAACTTACTAATGCACAGTCCGAATTTTCTGACAAATATTGTTTTATGTACTATGGTACTAGGACAATGTTTGGTGCTAGTTTCAGCTCGATCGGTGAAGGTCACCTTAAGTGACTTTTAATCTCTTTGTTCAGCAGGCAAGACCTAGGGACGCATTTCCAGTCCTTATATCTCTGTTTCTACTGCATGCAGCGCCATACAATTTGGCACGGAAATGTACCTCTCTAAGACCTATAAACCCTATAAAAAGCGCGCCTGTCTGTTGCGAACTGATGGAGTTATTAGGGTTTTTACGGTTTCCCGCCCAAAATCCCATAGGGTGCAATGGAAATTTGAGGACCCATTTTCAGCAGGATGCCTTGCCTCGAGTCCCTTGACTACCTCCTACGTTTGTAGACATTAATGGTCTGCGCATGCGCATACATTTGCAGCACCGAGAGTGCTTTCCTTTGGCTGCTGTAGGCGTAAAAAGGTTTATTTGATGAATATTTGGCGCCCTATAGTGCACGTGCTATTCCATTGACCGCATCCAGGATTAAACAGGCATGTTTGTATGGATGAGCTCTACAAACGATCCAAATTTCAGCTTAATCGGATGAAAAACAGACGAGTTATTAGGGGTCAAAGTTTAAGACATTCCCTACCAACTTTGGACTGCAAGTTTGAGCCTAATGTGACCTTCACCGATCGGGATGAAACTGGTGCCAGACGAAAGGTCTGGACCAATGACTCCCTGCGGCCAAGTGCCCAAAATTTCTTATCGCCCCTTTTTCGAGTTATGGCCCCTGGAAATTGATATTTGCTAATGTTTGACCCCTAATAACTTACTAATGCACAGTCCGAATTTTCTGACAAATATTGTTTTTTGTACTATGGTACTAGGACAATGTTTGGTGCTAGTTTCAGCTCGATCGGTGAAGGTCACCTTTAGTGACTTTTAATCTCTTTGTTCAGCAGGCGAGACCTAGGGACGCATTTCCAGTCCTTATATATTTGCTTCTACTGCATGCAGCGCCATACAATTTGGCACGGAAATGTACCTCCCTAAGACCTATAAACTCTATAAAAAGCGTGCCTGTCTGTTGCGAACTGATGGAGTTATTAGGGTTTTTACGGTTTCCCGCCCAAAATCCCATAGGGTGCAATGGAAATTTGAGGACCCATTTTCAGCAGGATGCTTTGCCTCGAGTCCCTTGACTACCCTCTACGTTTGTAGACATTAATGATCTGCGCATGCGCATAAATTTGCAGCACCGAGAGTGCTTTCCTTTGGCTGCTGTAGGCGTAAAAATGTTTATTTATTGAATGTTTGGCGCCCTACAGTGTACGTGCTATTCCATTGACCGCATCCCGGATTGTGCAGACATGTTTGTAGGGATGGGCTCTACAAACGTTCCAAATTTCAGCTTAATCGGATGAAAAACAGACGAGTTATTAGGGGTCAAAATTTCAGATATTCCCAACCAACTTTGGACTGCAAGTTAGAGCCTAATGTGACCTTCACCGATCGGGATGAAACTGGTGCCAGACGAAAGGTCTGGACCAATGACTCCCTCGGACCAAGTGCCCAAAGTTTCTTATCGCCCCTTTTTCGAGTTATGGTCCCTGAAAGTTGATATTTGCTAATGTTTGACCCCTAATAACTTACTAACGCACAGTCCGAATTTTCTGACAAATATTGTTTTATGTACTATGGTACTAGGACAATGTTTGGTGCTAGTTTCAGCTCGATCGGTGAAGGTCACCTTCAGTGACTTTTAATCTCTTTGTTCAGCAGGCGAGTCCTAGGGACGCATTTCCAGTCCTTATATCTTTGCTTCTACTGCATGCAGCGTCATACAATTTGGCACGGAAATGTACCTCCCTAAGACCTATAAACCCTATAAAAAGCGCGCCTGTCTCTTGCGAACTGATGGAGTTATTAGGGTTTTTACGGTTTCCCGCCCAAAATCCCATAGGGTGCAATGGAAATTTGAGGACCCATTTTCAGCAGGATGCTTTGCCTCGAGTCCCTTGACTACCATCTACGTTGTAGACATTAATGATCTGCGCATGCGCATAAATTTGCAGCACCGAGAGTGCTTTCCTTTGGCTGCTGTAGGCGTAAAAAGGTTTATTTATTGAATTTTTGGCGCCCTTTAGTGCAAGTGCTATTCCATTGACCGCATCCCGGATTGTGCAGGCATGTTTGTATGGATGAGCTCGAGTTATGGTCCCTGAAAGTTGATATTTGCTAATGTTTGACCCCTAATAACTTACTAACGCACAGTCCGAATTTTCTGACAAATATTGTTTTATGTACTATGGTACTAGGACAATGTTTGGTGCTAGTTTCAGCTCGATTGGTGAAGGTCACCTTCAGTGACTTTTAATCTCTTTGTTCAGCAGGCGAGTCCTAGGGACGCATTTCCAGTCCTTATATCTTTGCTTCTACTGCATGCAGCGCCATTCAGTTTGGAACGGAAATGTACCTCCCTAAGACCTATAAACCCTATAAAAAGCGCGCCTGTCTGTTGCGAACTGATGGAGTTATTAGGGTTTTAACGGTTTCCCGCCCAAAATCCTATAGGGTGCAATGGAAATTTGAGGACCCATTTTCAGCAGGATGCCTTGCCTCGAGTCCCTTGACTATCCTCTACGTTTGTAGACATTAATAATCTGCGCATGCGCATAAATTTGCAGCACCGAGAGTGCTTTCCTTTGGCTGCTGTAGGCGTAAAAATGTTTATTTATTGAATGTTTGGCGCCCTATAGTGCACGTGCTATTCCATTGACCGCACCCCGGATTGTGCAGGCATGTTTGTATGGATGGGCTCTACAGACGTTCCAAATTTCAGCTTAATCGGATGAAAAACAGACGAGTTATTAGGGGTCAAAATTTCAGATATTCCCAACCAACTTTGGACTGCAAGTTTGAGCCTAATGTGACCTTCACCGATCGGGATGAAACTGGTGCCAGACGAAAGGTCTGGACCAATGACTCCCTGGGGCCAAGTGCCCAAAATGACTTATCGCCCCTTTTTCGAGTTATGGTCCCTGAAAGTTGATATTTGCTAATGTTTGACCCCAAATAACTTACTAACGCACAGTCCGAATTTTCTGACAAATATTGTTTTGTGTACTATGGTTCTAGGACAATGTTTGGTGCTAGTTTCAGATCGATCGGTGAAGGTCACCTTCAGTGACTTTTAATTACTTTGTTCAGCAGGTGAGACCAAGGGACGCATTTCCAGTCCTTATATCTTTGCTTCTACTGCATGCAGCGCCATACAATTTGGCACGGAAATGTACCTCCCAAAGACCTATAAACCCTATAAAATGCGCGCCTGTCTGTTGCGAACTGATGGAGTTATTAGGGTTTTTATGGTTCCCCGCCCAAAATCCCATAGGGTGCAATGGAAATTTGAGGACCCATTTTCAGCAGGATGCTTTGCCTCGAGTCCCTTGACTACCCTCTACGTTTGTAGACATTTATGATCTGCTCATGCGCATAAATGTTCAGCACCGAGAGTGCTTTCCTTTGGCTGCTGTAGGCGTAAACGTGTTTATTTATTGAACACTTGGCGCCCTATAGTTCACGTGCTATTCCATTGACCGTATCCCAGATTGTGCAGGCATGTTTGTATGGATGAGCTCTACAAACGTTCCAAATTTCAGCTTAATCGGATGAAAACCAGACGAGTTGTTGTCCCGTGCTGGTCCCGGGCTTAGAATAGGCCAGACGTACCCTCTGCGTGACGTACGAGCCGGCTAAAAGAGGCCGCCCGTGACCACCCGGGCCCTCGAAATAGGTGGCTGCCTTCCGCTTCTGTGGCAGTTGGGTAAAACCCCTAACATAACAGAGCAACCGTCCGTTCAACCGATATAATTCCAGAATATAAAATTCATTTATTGAAATGCATCTTAAATTGGAAAAAACAAATTTCGCGAGATCTATCCTTTTAAACCTTTCCTATCTCATGTTACTAACATGCTTCATTTGTTTGTGTATCATTCTGTGCCCGTGGGTCGCACATGGGACGAAGATTATAACCTCATCTGTATTTAACATATGTGTTTGTCTTGTGTTTGTGTCATTTTTCCGAACTCTAGCATTCTCCACATTAAAAAATAAGATGCATTTAATATTGTTAGATAAAAAAAACTAAACGTTTTTCAAGGTATGAAAGCTACATATCATTTGAAAGCTACATATCATCTAACACAGCTTGTTTGTTTGACTCTCTTTAAAAATGAATCCAAAATGAATCCTTTCTTTAATAAACTGTTTATTTTAAATATGGATCTCCTAATTTGTTAAAAATAACCTTTCAATTTCCCAGACGTTTTCGGCCTCCCTTGTCTGTAGGGAATAAAATCTACAGATCACTTTCCTTCTGTAGTGGATAGGGTGTAATCCCCTATTAAAACAGGAACCACCTGTTTGCCGTGGGTGGCGTCTCGTATGCTGGGAGAGGGGAACCTGATGATTGAGGAAAGCCCAGGGATCTCCAGCTTTTCAACACATCATTTTGGCCCTTATTTCAGATAGAAGAGCGGTCTGGGTTAGATCCGGCCTGGATCAATCGGCTCAGTCGTGCCAAGCTCTAGAAGCGCACAACTTGTTCTTAGCTTCTTTCTCTCTTTCATACGTATCTTTATGGTACCAAACCGGGCTTATTTTTCTCATATTCCTCTAACTTTAAGTGAGTTTCAATGGGCGGCGGCTGAAGGGTCAATTGGTGGGCTTGTATTGGGGCTTTGGCGGAAACCTCTGTGAGTGGAGGCTGTGGAAAGGGGGATGAACTCAACTGTTCATAAATTTTTCTATGGAAATTTAGATGAATAGGTGGGAAATCATCTAAGCATGAGGCCGAGCTGAAGACTCTGATCTTGACACCGAGTATAATAGCAATGTAGCCTTGACGTTAGAAATAGGAGATCCATTTCTGTTAAACGTCCCCTTGTAGGGCTCCATGGAGGGTGGGGCGCATAGCTATCGAATCAAAAATTTCATCACCATGGCATCTCGAAAACGATTTCTGGCGTTCGACTCTTCGGAGGACGACACGCAACCGACTACATTTACATTCAAAGCTAATGAGAACTTCGCTAAATTTTTAGTGATTTCGAGTAAAGAGGACAAACCTATTACTTCACTGTCACCTTTCATTATAGAAAAGCAAATAGAATCAATTATAGGCACTCCAAAAAATGTAAAAAAATTAAAAAATGGAACTCTTTTGGTCGAAACTAACAGAAAATCTCAAACTGATAATCTCTTGAAAATTACAAAATTCTTTAACATTAATGTCTCTGTCACGGAACATAAAACTCTAAACAGTTGCAAAGGTATTATCCGTGACAGAATGCTAAAACATGAAACTGAAGAAAATATCACAGAATATCTTAACACACAAGGAGTAACAGCTTGCAAACGTTTTAAAATTAAAAAAGATGGAAGCTTTATAGAAACAAATACACTTTTACTAACTTTCAACACCACAACTTTACCGAAATCACTAAAAATATTTTACCGAATTATACCGGTTGAAGTCTACATTCCAAATCCTCTGCGGTGTTTCAACTGTCAGAGGTTTGGACATCATGAAAACGGCTGTCCGGAAGCACCTGGATCAGTATGTGAAAAATGTGGTATGGGTGAATTTGATCACCCTACAAATGCTTGTAAAAATGAAGCCAAGTGTGTGAACTGTCACAAAAACCATCAATCAAAATCAAATCAGTGTGAAATTTGGAAAAAAGAGAAAGAAATCATGAAAATTAAAGTTACACAAAAAATCACTTATTTGGAAGCCAAAAAGATTCAAGAAAATCAACCTGAAATCACCTTTGCAAAAGTTGTTCAATCCCTAAACACTAAACCTGAAACCAAAGAAAGTTCTACCCAGTTTAACGAAAAAGATTCTGTCATCAAAGCAAATTCAAAAGTTATTACTCCTACTGTAAAACCTAAACCTAAACCCACATCTACTCATCAGTCTAGACCACCAACAAAATCTCAAAACAGTTCACAAACACAGCCGACTAAAACAAGTGGATCACAACAGAGATCCAGGTCCAGGACAGCTGACCAGAAAGAAAAAAATGGAAAAGAAAAAGATAAAGATAAAGCACCAAATCCATATAGTAAAGGGGCGTCGGCCGATCCGATCAAGTTGGTCAATCGGTTCGATTCCCTTGAGAACATGGAGTTAGAGACTGACTCCTCCATGTTCTTGCAGTCTCAGAGAAAACAAAAGGATTAAGTTCCTTATTTTCAAATCATCTCTCCATTCATCATGGATAAAAAATCAATTATTCAGTGGAACTGTCGAGGACTAAAAGCAAATTATAACGAAATTTTAATTTTAACAACACTACTTTCTCCGACTGTCTTTTGTCTCCAGGAAACCTTTTTAAAGAATACAGATAATATTAATTTTAAAAATTATAGTTTATATAATCATATCGCAACTGAAAATCAGAAAGCCTCAGGAGGTTCATCTATCCTTGTAAAATCAAATGTTCCTCATAGACAGATAGATATAAATAGTAATTTACAAGCTGTTGCTGTAAATGTCACTCTGTCTAAATCCATAACAATTTGTTCTCTATATCTCCCTCCACACTGTAAATTTTCTAAACACGATTTAGAAAATCTTATAAACCAGTTACCTCGTCCTTATTTATTATTAGGTGACTTTAATAGTCACAGCAAACTATGGGGTTGTCTGGATACAAATGACAAAGGAGAAATAATAGAAAATTTTATTGCAGAAAATGATCTATGTTTATTTAACGATAAACAACCAACTTATCTTCATTCTCCTACAAGAAATTATTTTGCTTTAGATTTGTCTATATGCTCTCCAAATATTTACTTAGATTTTGATTGGTCAGTTTTAGATGACCTTCATGGGAGCGATCATTTTCCAATTAAAATTGAAGAAATTGAATCGACAAATGAAGACCATCATTCCCGATGGAATTTGAATAAAGCAAACTGGGAGAATTTTATAGAGCTATGTAATGAAAAATTAAATCCTGAAATGTTTAAAACAGCAGATGATATACAAGCTTTTACTGATACATTAATTCATGTAGCCGAAAAATGTATTCCAAAGTCCTCGACACGTTCAAAAAGAAATAGACCTTGGTTTAATAAAGATGTTAAAAATTCAATAAATAAAAGAAAATCTGCCTTACGAAAGTTCAATAGGCAGCCAACAAAAGAAAATCTAATCCATGCCAAACAAATGCGAGCAAAAGCTCGCAAGACAATAAAAACGGCTAAAAGAACATCTTGGCAGCAATACGTCTCCAAACTTAATTCTAGAACTCCAGCAAAGAAGATATGGGACATGATTCGAAAAATTACTGGCAAAAATAAAAATAACAAGCATGTCCATATTAAATCAAATGGAAATATATGCTCAACGACTAAAGATATTTCCAATGCACTAGGAGAGAATTTTCAGAAAAACTCTTCTAGTGCAAACTATTCCGAAACCTTTCAAAACATAAAACAGGAACGAGAGAAAGAGCATCTAAATTTTACGTCACTAAATCATGAAAAATATAATGTACCATTCACAGCTTCAGAATTATTAGATGCTCTTCATAAATCTCACGATACAGCTGCTGGTCCTGATGACATTCATTATCAAATTCTTAAACATTTACCCGATAACGCTTTAAAAACTTTATTAAATATTTTAAATGATATTTGGATCACTGGAAAATTTCCAAAAGACTGGAGTAAAGTAACGATTATACCTATACCAAAACCAAATAAAGACCATACTGAAGCTACTAACTACAGACCTATTGCTTTGACAAGTTGTTTATGTAAAACAATGGAGAGAATGATTAATGATAGGCTGGTTTGGTTCTTGGAATCAAACCAGCTTATAACAAAATATCAAGCTGGATTCAGAAAAAATAACTGTACAAACGATCATTTGATTCGTTTGGAATCCTTTATTCGTGATGCCTTTATTAAAAAAGAACATGTCGTAGCTGTATTTTTTGATCTTGAAAAAGCTTACGATACTACATGGAAACATGGCATCATGAAAGATTTACATAAATTAGGCCTTAAAGGCCGATTACCACTTTTTATTCAAAATTTTTTATCAGATCGAACATTTAATGTTCGAATAGGTAATACGTTATCGGACATATTTAAACAAGAACAAGGTGTACCACAGGGAAGCATTTTATCACCTACCTTGTTTGGCATTAAAATTAACGATATTGTTAAATGTGTGAAAGACCTTGATTGTTCACTTTTTGTTGACGATTTTGGAATATTTATTAGATCGAAAAATATGGAAACCATTGAATTCAAACTACAACGATGTTTAAACAATATAGAAGATTGGGCAACAGAAAATGGTTTCAAATTTTCAAAAACAAAAACTCAATGCGTTCATTTTTGTCAGATACGTCAGCTACATTTAGATCCTCATCTCACCATATACGGTAATCCAATTCCAGTCGTCAGTGAAGCAAAATTCCTGGGTCTTTTGTTCGATAACAAATTATCTTTTATACCACACATCAAAGCTTTAAAAGCTAAATGTCTTAAAGCACTTGATATTCTTAAAGTTCTCTCCAGTTCCGACTGGGGAGGAGATCGTACTGTTCTTTTAAATCTTTATAGATCTTTAATTCGACCTAAACTGGATTATGGATCCATAGTTTATGGATCCGCTAGAAAATCTTATTTGAAATCTTTGGATACTATACATCACCAAGGTTTACGTCTGGCTCTAGGGGCTTTTCGTACTTCCCCCGTCGAAAGTTTATACGCTGAATCAAATGAACCATCATTGTATATAAGAAGAGAGAAATTGTCTCTTCAATATGTTACTAAATTAGCCGCCAATCCACGTAATTCAGCTCATGATTGTGTTTTTAACCCTAAATATGAAAGATTTTACAATAATAAACCAACAGCTATTAAACCCCTTGGCCTGAGAATACAACCGTTACTTGAAGAGGCCAATATCAATATTAAAAATGTTCAGCATTATTCTGTTCCATCAAAAGAGCCATGGACGTTAAACCCTCCAAAGATTATTTTAGACCTTCATAAAAATAAAAAAACAGAAGTCGAGTCGCATATTTTTAAGAATGAATTTTTAGAAATCAAATCAAATTATAAACATTACCTGTCAATTTATACAGATGGTTCGAAACAAGATGAGAAAGTTGCTTGTTCTGTTATTAGTCCAAATTTTACTGACAGTATCAGATTACCTGATAATAGCTCCATTTTTACCGCCGAAGCCAAGGCAATTGATATTGCACTTTACCATATCAGAGATCAGTCTGAAAAACAGTTTATCATTTATTCAGATTCTCTTTCTGTATTAAAATCTCTGAAAGATTTACACCATAGAAACCCATTAATTCAGCAAATTCTTAAAAAATATTATTATCTTTCCGCTTCAAAAGAAATTGTATTTTGTTGGCTTCCCAGCCACGTTAATATTCGTGGAAATGAATTAGCAGATTCAGAAGCCAAATCTGCATTATCCTTAGTAATAACCAATTTCAAAATTCCTCACTCCGACTTTAAATCAAACGTCTGTCAATACATCAACAACAAATGTCAGTCTGTTTGGGAAACACAAACTTATAATAAATTAAATGAAATCAAACCAAATTTTAACAGCAAATGCACATTCTCTAATCTCAGCAGAAAAGAACAAACAAAAATCACGAGATGTAGACTTGGACACACTAGAATTACTCATTCTTATATTTTAAACAATGAACAAGCTCCATTCTGCATTCCTTGTAACGAACCTTTTACGGTCAAACATTTTCTTGTCACTTGTGCTGAATTTAATTATATTCGCACAAAGTATTTTAATGTAAAAAATATAAAGGAACTTTTTAATATGCCAACTCGAAAAATACTCGATTTTCTGAAAGAGATCGGACTTTTTAATAAAATATGATCTGTATTTTAATAACATAAAATCATTGATACTTTATCTTTCTTAAAATGAACTCATCAATCCTAGATATTTTTAATTTCTCATTAAATAAAATCATCATATAATATTCATCTTATTAGACGCTATATGCCCTTTTAGGGTTGAGCGTCTATAAACAAAATATCCATCCATCCATCCAGACGAGTTGTTAGGGGTCAAAGTTTCAGACATTCCCTACCAACTTTGGACTGCAAGTTTGAGCCTAATGTGACCTTCACCGATCGGGATGAAACTGGTGCCAGACGAAAGGTCTGGACCAATGACTCCCTGGGGCCAAGTGCCCAAAATTTCTTATCGCCCCTTTTTCGAGTTATGGTCCCTGAAAGTTGATATTTCCTAATGTTTGACCCCTAATAACTTACTAACGTACAATCCGAATTTTCTGACAAATATTGTTTTATGTACTATGGCACTAGGACAATGTTTGGGTCTAGTTTCAGCTCGATTGGTGAAGGTCACCTTCAGTGACTTTTAATCTCTTTTTTCAGCTGGCGAGTCCTAGGGACGCATTTCCAGTCCTTATATCTTTGCTTCTACTGAATGCAGCGCCATTCAATTTGGCACGGAAATGTACCTCCCTAAGACCTATAAACCCTATAAAAAGCGCGCCTGTCTGTTGCGAACTGATGGAGTTATTAGGGTTTTTACTGTTTCCCGCCCAAAATCCCATAGGGTGCAATGGAAATTTGAGGACCCATTTTCAGCAGGATGCCTTGCCTCGAGTCCCTTGACTACCCTCTACGTTTGTAGACATTAATGATCTGCGCATGCGCATAAATTTGCAGCACCGAGAGTGCTTTCGTTTGGCTGCTGTAGGCGTAAAAATGTTTATTTATTGAATGTTTGGCGCCCTTTAGTGCACGTGCTATTCCATTGACCGCATCCCGGATTGTGCTGGCATGTTTGGATAGATGGGCTCTACAAACGTTCCAAATATCAGCTTAATCGGATGAAAACAAGACGAGTTATTGGGGGTCAAAGTTTCAGACATTCCCTACCAACTTTGGACTGCAAGTTTGAGCCTGATGTGACCTTCACCGATCGGGATGAAACTGGTGCCAGACGAAAGGTCTGGACCAATGACTCCCTGGGGCCAAGTGCCCAAAATTTCTTATCGCCCCTTTTTCGAGTTATGGTCCCTGAAAGTTGATA
This sequence comes from Anodontia alba, assembly GCA_964016985.1. Classification (NCBI taxonomy): domain Eukaryota; kingdom Metazoa; phylum Mollusca; class Bivalvia; order Lucinida; family Lucinidae; genus Anodontia; species Anodontia alba. The sequence continues at coordinate 19,871,771 of OZ024832.1, read as the reverse complement.
TTTGCTAATGTTTGACCCCTAATAACTTACTAACGCACAGTCCGAATTTTCTGACAAATATTGTTTTATGTACAGTGGTACTAGGACAATGTTTGGTGCTAGTTTCAGCTCGATCGGTGAGGGTCACCTTCAGTGACTTTTAATCTCTTTGTTCAGCAGGCGAATCCTAGGTCGAGTCCTTATATCTTTGTTTCTACTGCATGCAGCGCCATACAATTTGGCACGGAAATGTACCTCCCTAAGACCTATAAACCCTATAAAAACCGCGCCTGTCTGTTGAGAACTGATGGAGTTATTAGGGATTTTACGGTTTCCCGCCCAAAATCCCATAGGGTGCAATCGAAATTTGAGGACCCATTTTCAGCAGGATGCCTTGCCTCGAGTCCCTTGACTACCCTCTACGTTTGTAGACATTAATGATCTGCGCATGCGCATAAATTTGCAGCACCGAGAGTGCTTTCCTTTGGCTGCTGTAGGCGTAAAAATGTTTATTTATTGAATGTTTGGCGCCCTATAGTGCACGTGCTATTCCATTGACCGCATCCCGGATTGTGCAGTCATATTTGTAGGGATGGGCTCTACAAACGTTCCAAATTTCAGCTTAATCGGATGAAAAACAGACGAGTTATTAGGGGGCAAAGTTTAAGACATTCCCTTCCAACTTTGGACTGCAAGTTTGAGCCTAATGTGACCTTCACCGATCGGGATGAAACTGGTGCCAGACGAAAGGTCTGGACCAATGACTCCCTGGGGCCAAGTGCCCAGAATATCTTATTGCCCCTTTTTCGACTTATGGTCCCTGAAAGTTGATATTTGCTAATGTTTGACCCCTAATAACTTATTAACGCACAGTCCGAATTTTCTGACAAATATTGTTTTATGTACTATGGTACTAGGACAATGTTTGGTGCTAGTTTCAGCTCGATCGGTGAAGGTCACCGTCAGTGTCTTTTAATCTCTTTGTTCAGCAGGCGAGTCCTAGGGACGCATTTCAAGTCCTTATATCTTTGCTTCTACTGCATGCAGCGCCATACAATTTGGCACGGAAATGTACCTCCCTAAGACCTATAAACCCTATAAAAAACGCGCCTGTCTGTTGCGAACTGATGGAGTTATTAGGGTTTTAACGGTTTCCCGCCCAAAATCCCATAGGATGCAATGGAAATTTGAGAACCCATTTTCAGCAGGATGCCTTGCGTCGAGTCCCTTTACTACCCTCTACGTTTGCAGACATTAATGATCTGCGCATGCGCATAAATTTGCAGCACCGAGAGTGCTTTCCTTTGGCTGGTGTAGGCGTAAAAAGTTTTATTTATTGAATGTTTAGCGCCCTATAGTGCACGTGCTGTTCCATTGACCGCATCCCGGATTGTGCAGGCATATTTGTATGGATGGGCTCTACAAACGTTCCAAATGTCAGCTTAATCGGAAGAAAAACAGACGAGTTATTAGGGGCCAAAGTTTCAGACATTCCCTACCAACTTTGGACTGCAAGTTTGAGCCTAATGTGACCTTCACCGATCGGGATGAAACTGGTGCCAGACGAAAAGTCTGGACCAATGACTCCTTGGGGCCAAGTGCCCAAAATTTCTTATCGCCCCTTTTTCGAGTTATGGCCCCTGAAAGTTGATATTTGCTAATGTTTGACCCCTAATAACTTACTAATGCACAGTCCGAATTTTCTGACAAATATTGTTTTATGTACTATGGTACTAGGACAATGTTTGGTGCTAGTTTCAGGTCGATCGGTGAAGGTCACCTTTAGTGACTTTTGATCTCTTTGTTCAGCAGGCGAGACCTAGGGACGCATTTCCAGTCCTTATATCTTTGCTTCTACTGCATGCAGCGCCATACAATTTGGCACGGAAATGTACCTCCCTAAGACCTATAAACCCTATTAAAAACGCGCCTGTCTGTTGCGAACTGATGGAGTTTTTAGGGTTTTTACGGTTTCCCGCGCAAAATCCAATACGGTGCAATAGAAATTTGAGGACCCATTTTCAGCAGGATGCCTTGCCTCGAGTCCCTTGACTATCCTCTGCGTTTGTATACATTAATGATCTGCGCATGAGCATAAATTTGCAGCACCGAGAGTGCTTTCCTTTGGCTGCTGTAGGCGTAAAAATGTTTATTTATTGAATATTTGGCGCCCTATAGTGCACTTGCTATTCCATTGACCGCATCTGGGATTGTGCAGGCATCTTTGTATGGATGGACTCTACAAACGTTCCAAATTTCAGCTTAATCGGATGAAAAAACAGACGAGTTATTTAGGTATCAAAGTTTCAGACATTCCCTACCAACTTTGGTCTGCAAGTTTGAGCCTAATGTGACCTTCACCGATCGGGATGAAACTGGTGCCAGACGAAAGGTCTGGACCAATGACTCCCTGGGGCCAAGTGCCCAAAATTTCTTATCGCCCCTTTTTCGAGTTATGGCCCCTGAAAGTTGATATTTGCTAATGTTTGACCCCTAATAACTTACTAACGCACATTCCGAATTTTCTGACAAATATTGTTTTATGTACTATGGTACTAGGACAATGTTTGGTGCTAGTTTCAGCTCGATCGGTGAAGGTCACCTTAAGTGACTTTTAATCTCTTTGTTCAGCAGGCAAGACCTAGGGACGCATTTCCAGTCCTTATATCTCTGTTTCTACTGCATGCAGCGCCATGCAATTTGGCACGGAAATGTACCTCCCTGAGACCTATAAACCCTATCAAAAATGCGCCTGTCTGTTGCGAACTGATGGAGTTATTAGGGATTTTACGGTTTCCCGCCCAAAATCCCATAGGGTGCAATGCAAATTTGAGGACCCATTTTCAGCAGGATGCCTTGCCTTGAGTCCCTTGACTACCTCTACGTTTGTAGACATTAATGATCTGCGCCTGCGCTTAAATTTGCAGCACCGAGAGTGCTTTCCTTTGGCTGCTGCAGGCGTAAAAATGTTTGTTTATTGAATATTTGGCGCCCTATAGTGCACGTGCTTTTCCACTGACCGCATCCCGGATTGTGCAGGCATGTTTGTATGGATGGGCTCTACAAACGTTCCAAATTTCAGCTTAATCGAATGAAAAACAGACGAGTTATTAGGGGTCAAAGTTTCAGACATTCCCTACCAACTTTGGACTGCAAGTTTGAGCCTAATGTGACCTTCACCGATCGGTATGAAACTGGTGCCAGACGAAAGGTCTGGACCAATGACTCCCTGGGGCCAAGTGCCCAAAATTTCTTACCGCCCCTTTTTCGATTCATGGCCCCTGAAAGATGATATTTGCTAATGTTTTACCCCTATTAACTTACTAACGCACAGTCCGAATTTTCTGACAAATATTGTTTTATGTACTATGGTACTAGAACAATATTTGATGCTAGTTTCAGCTCGATCGGTGAAGGTCACCTTTAGTGACTTTTAATCTCTTTGTTCAGCAGGCGAGACCTAGGGACGCATTTCCATTTCTTATATCTTTGCTTCTACTGCATGCAGCGCCATACAATTTAGCACGGAAATGTACCTCCCTGAGACCTATGAACCCTATAAAAAGCGCGCCTGTCTGTTGCGAACTGATGGAGTTATTAGGGTTTTTACGGTTTCCCGCCCAAAATCCCATAGGGTGCAATGCAAATTTGAGTACCCATTTTCAGCAGGATGCCTTGCCTCGAGTCCCTTGGCTACCCTCTACGTTTGTAGACATTAATGCTCAGCGCACGCGCAAAAATTTGCAGCAGCGGGAGTGCTTTCGTTTGGCTGTTGTAGGCGTAAAAATATTTATTTATAGAATATTTGGCGTCCTATAGTGCACGTGCTATTCCAATGACCGGATCCTGGGTTGCCCAGGCATGTATGTGTGGATAGGCTCTACAAACGTTCCAAATTTCAGCTTAATCGGATGAAAAACAGACGAGTTATTAGGGGTCAAAGTTTCAGACATTCCCTACCAACTTTGGACTGCAAGTTTGAGCCTAATGTGACCTTCACCGATCGGGATGAAACTGGTGCCAAGCGAACGGTCTAGACCAATGACTCCCTGGGGCCAAGTGCCCAAAATTTTTAGCGCCCCTTTTTCGAGTTATGGCTCCTGAAAGATGATATTTGCTAATGTTTGACCCCTAATAACTTACTAACGCACAGTCCGAATTTTCTGACAAATATTGTTTTATGTACTATGGTACTAGTACAATGTTTGGTGCTAGTGTCTGCACGATCGGTGAAGGTCACCTTTAGTGACTTTTAATCTCTTTGTTCAGCAGGCGAGACCTAGGGACGAATTTCCAGTCCTTATATTTTTGCTTCTACTGCATGCAGCTCCATACTTTTTGGCACGGAAATGTACCTTTCTAAGACCTATAAACCCTAGAAAGAGCGCACCTATCTTTACGAACTGATGGAGTTATTAGGGTTTTTACGGTTTCCCGCCCAAAATCCCTTAGGGTGCAATGCAAATTTGAGAACCCATTTTCAGCAGGATGCCTTGCCTCGAGTCCCTTGACTACCCTCTACCTTTGTATCCCGGATTGTGCAGGCATATTTGTTTGGATGGGCTCTAAAAACGTTCCAAATTTCATCTTAATCGGATGAAAAACAGACGAGTTATTAGGGGTCAAAGTTTCATACATTCCCTACCAACTTTTGACTGCAAGTTTGAGCCTAATGTGACCTTCACCGATCGGGATGAAACTGGTGCAAGACGAAAGGTCTGGACCAATAACTCCCTGGGGCTAAGTGCACAAAATTTCTTATCGCCCCTTTTTCGAGTTATGGCTCCTGAAAGATGATATTTGCTAATGTTTGACCCCTAATAACTTACTAACGCACATTCCGAATTTTCTCACAAATATTGTTTTATGTACTATGGTACTAGTACAATGTTTGGTGCTAGTGTCAGCTCGATCGGTGAAGGTCACCTTTAGTGACTTTAAATCTCTTTGTTCAGCAGGGGAGACCTAGGGACGCATTTCCAGTCTTATATCTTTGCTTCTGCTGCATGCAGCGCCATACTATTTGGCACGGAAATGTACCTCCCTAAGACCTATAAACCCGATAAAAAGCGCGCCTGTCTGTTGTGAACTGATGGAGTTATTAGGGTTTTTACGGTTTCCCGCCCAAAATCCCATAGGGTGCAATGCAAATTTGAGGACCCATTTTCAGCAGGATGCCTTGCCTCGAGTCCCTTGACTATCCTCTACGTTTGTAGGCATTAATGATCTGCGCATGCGCATAAATTTGCAGCACCGAGAGTGCCTTCCTTTGGCTGCTGTAAGCGTAAAAATGTTTATTTACTGAATGTTTGGCGCCCTATAGTGCACGTGCTATTCCATTGACCGCATCCCGGATTGTGCAGGCATGTTTGCTTGGATGGACTCTACAAACGTTCCAAATGTCAGCTTAATCGGATGAAAAACAGACGAGTTATTAGGGGTCAAAGTTTCAGACATTCCCTACAAACTTTGTACTGCAAGTTTGAGCCTAATGTGACCTTCACCGATCGGGATGAAACAGGTGCCAGACGAAAGGTCTGGACCAATGACTCCCTTGGGCCAAGTGCCCAAAATTTCTTATCGCCCCTTTTTCGAGTTATGGCCCCTGAAAGTTGATATTTGCTAATGTTTGACCCCTAATAACTTACTAACGCACAGTCCGAATTTTCTGAAAAATATTGTTTTATGTACTATGGTACTAGGACAATATTTGGTGCTAGTTTCAGCTCGATCGGTGAAGGTCACCTTTAGTGACTTTTAATCTCTTTGTTAAGCAGGCGAGACCTAGGGACGCATTTCCAGTCGTGATAACTTTGCTTCTACTGCATGCAGCGCCATACAATTTGGCACGGAAATGTACCTCCCTGAGACCTATAAACCCAATAAAAAGCGCGCCTGTCTGTTGCAAACTGATGGAGTTATTAGGGTTTTTACGGTTTCCCGCCCAAAATCCCATAGGGTGCAATGCAAATTTGAGGACCCATTTTCAGCAGGATGCCTTGCCTCGAGTCCCTTGACTACCCTCTACGTTTGTAGACATTAATGATCTGCGCATGCGCATAAATTTGCAGCACCGAGAGTGCTTTCCTTTGGCTGCTGTAGGCGTAAAAATGTTTATTTATTGAATATTTGGCGCCCTATAGTGCACGTGCTTTTCCATTGACCGCATCTCGGATTGTGCAGACATGTTTGTATGGATTGGCTCTACAAACGTTGCAAATTTCAGTTTAATCGGATGAAAAACAGACGAGTTATTAGGGGTCGAATGTTCAGACATTCCCTACCAATTTTGGACTGCAAGTTTGAGCCTAATGTGACCTTCACCGATCGGGATGAAACTGGTGCCAGACGAAAGGTCTGAACCAATGACTCCCTGGGGCCAAGTGCCCAAAATTTCTTATCTCCCCTTTTTCGAGTTATGGCCCCTGAAAGTTGATATTTGCTAAAGTTTGACCCCTAATAACTTACTAACGCACAGTCCGAATTTTATGACAAATATTGTTTTATGTACTATGGTACTAAGACAATGTTTGGTGCCAGTTTCAGCCCGATCGGTGAAGGTCACCTTTAGTGACTTTTCATCTATTTGTTCAGCAGTCGAGACCTAGGGAAGCATTTCCAGTCCTTATATCTTTGCTTCTACTGCATGCAGCGCCATACAATTTGGCACGGAAATGTACCACCCTAAGACCTATAAACCCTATAAAAAGCGCGCCTGTCTGTTGTGAAGTGATGGAGTTATTAGGGTTTTTACGGTTTCCCGCCCAAAATCCCATAGGGTGCAATGCAAATTTGAGGACCCATTTTCAGCAAGATGCCTTGCCTCGAGTCCCTTGACTACCCTCTACGTTTCTAGACATTAATGATCTGCGCATGCGCATAAATTTGCAGCACCGAGAGTGCTTTCCTTTGGCTGCTGTAGGAGTAAAAATGTTTATTTATTGAATATTTGGCGCCCTATAGTGCACGTGCTATTCCATTGACCGAATCCCGGATAGAGCAGGCATGTTTGTATGGATGGGCTCTACAAACGTTCCAAATTTCAGCTTAGTCGGATGAAAAACAGACGAGTTATTAGGGGTCAAAGTTTTAGACATTCCCTAACAACTTTGGACTGCAAGTTTGAGCCTAATGTGACCTTCACCGATCGGGATGAAACTGGTGACAGACGAAAGGTCTGGACCAATGACTCCCTGTGGCCAAGTGCCCAAAATTTCTTATCGCTCCTTTTTCGAGTTATGGCCCCTGAAAATTAATATTTGCTAATGTTTGACCCCTAATAACTTACTAACGCACAGTCCGAATGTTCTGACAAATATTGCTTTATGTACTATGGTACTAGGACAATGTTTGGTGCTAGTTTCAGCTCGATCGGTGAAGGTCACCTTTAGTGACTTTTAATCTCTTTGTTCAGCTGGCGAGACCTAGGGACGCATTTCCAGTCCTTATATCTTTGCTTCTCCTACATGCAGCGCCATACTATATGGCACGGAAATGTACCTCCCTAAGATCTATAAACCCTATAAAAAGCGCGCCTGTCTGTTGCGAACTGATGGAGTTATTAGGGTTTTTACGGTTTCCCGCCCAAAATCCCATAGAGTGCAATGCAAATTTGAGGACCCATTTTCAGCAGGATGCTTTGCCTCGAGTCCCTTGACTACCCTCTACGTTTGTAGACATTTATGATCTGCGCATGCGCATAAATGTTCAGCACCGAGAGTGCTTTCCTTTGGCTGCTGTAGGCGTAAACGTGTTTATTTATTGAACACTTGGCGCCCTATAGTTCACGTGCTATTCCATTGACCGCATCCCAGATTGTGCTGGCATGTTTGTATGGATGAGCTCTACAAACGTTCCAAATTTCAGCTTAATCGGATGAAAACCAGACGAGTTATTAGGGGTCAAAGTTTCAGACATTCCCTACCAACTTTGGACTGCAAGTTTGAGCCTAATGTGACCTTCACCGATCGGGATGAAACTGGTGCCAGACGAAAGGTCTGGACCAATGACTCCCTGGGGCCAAGTGCCCAAAATTTCTTATCGCCCCTTTTTCGAGTTATGGTCCCTGAAAGTTGATATTTCCTAATGTTTGACCCCTAATAACTTACTAACGTACAATCCGAATTTTCTGACAAATATTGTTTTATGTACTATGGCACTAGGACAATGTTTGGCGCTAGTTTCAGCTCGATTCGTGAAGGTCACCTTCAGTGACTTTTAATCTCTTTGTTCAGCAGACGAGTCCTAAGGACGCATTTCCAGTCCTTATGTCTTTGTTTCTACTGCATGCAGCGCCATTCAATTTGGCACGGAAATGTACCTCCCTAAGTCCTATAAACCCTATAAAAAGCGCGCCTGTCTGTTGCGAACTGATGGAGTTATTAGGGTTTTTACGGTTTCCCGCCCAAAATCCCATAGGGTGCAATGCAAATTTGAGGACCCATTTTCAGCAGGATGCCTTGCCTCGAGTCCCTTGACTACCCTCTACGTTTGTAGACATTAATGATCTGCGCATGCGCATAAATTTGCAGCACCGAGAGTGCCTTCCTTTGGCTGCTGTAGGCGTAAAAAGTTTATTTATTGAATGTTTGGCGCCCTATAGTGCTCGTGCTATTCCATTGACCGTATCCCGGATTAGGCTGGCATGTTTGTATGGATGGGCTCTACAAACGTTCCAAATTTCAGCTTAATCGGATGAAAACAGACGAGTTATTAGGGGTCAAAATTTCAGACATTCCCTACCAACTTTGGACTGCAAGTTTGAGCCTAATGTGACCTTCACCGACAGGGATGAAACTGGTACCAGACGAAAGGTCTGGACCAATGACTCCCTGGGGCCAAGTGCCCAAAATTTCTTATCGCCCCTTTTTCAAGTTATGGTCCCTGAAAGTTGATATTTGCTAATGTTTGACCCCTAATAACTTACTAACGCACAGTCCAAATTTTCTGACAAATATTGTTTTATGTACTATGGTACTAGGACAATGTATGGTGCTAGTTTCAGCTCGATTGGTGAAGGTCACCTTCAGTGACTTTTAATCTCTTTGTTCAGCTGGCGAGTCCTAGGGACGCATTTCCAGTCCTTATATCTTTGCTTCTACTGAATGCAGCGCCATTCAATTTGGCACGGAAATGTACCTCCCTAAGACCTATAAACCCTATAAAAAGCGCGCCTGTCTGTTGCGAAGTGATGGAGTTATTAGGGTTTTTACGGTTTCCCGCCCAAAATCCCATAGGGTGCAATGCAAATTTGAGGACCCATTTTCAGCAGGATGCCTTGCCTCGAGTCCCTTGACTACCCTCTACGTTTGTAGACATTAATGATCTGCGCATGCGCATAAATTTGCAGCACCGAGAGTGCTTTCGTTTGGCTGCTGTAGGCGTAAAAATGTTTATTTATTGAATGTTTGGCGCCCTTTAGTGCACGTGCTATTCCATTGACCGCATCCCGGATTGTGCTGGCATGTTTGGATAGATGGGCTCTACAAACGTTCCAAATATCAGCTTAATCGGATGAAAACAAGACGAGTTATTGGGGGTCAAAGTTTCAGACATTCCCTACCAACTTTGGACTGCAAGTTTGAGCCTGATGTGACCTTCACCGATCGGGATGAAACTGGTGCCAGACGAAAGGTCTGGACCAATGACTCCCTGGGGCCAAGTGCCCAAAATTTCTTATCGCCCCTTTTTCGAGTTATGGTCCCTGAAAGTTGATATTTGCTAATGTTTGACCCCTAATAACTTACTAACGCACAGTCCGAATTTTCTGACAAATATTGTTTTATGTACAGTGGTACTAGGACAATGTTTGGTGCTAGTTTCAGCTCGATCGGTGAGGGTCACCTTCAGTGACTTTTAATCTCTTTGTTCAGCAGGCGAATCCTAGGTCGAGTCCTTATATCTTTGTTTCTACTGCATGCAGCGCCATACAATTTGGCACGGAAATGTACCTCCCTAAGACCTATAAACCCTATAAAAACCGCGCCTGTCTGTTGAGAACTGATGGAGTTATTAGGGATTTTACGGTTTCCCGCCCAAAATCCCATAGGGTGCAATCGAAATTTGAGGACCCATTTTCAGCAGGATGCCTTGCCTCGAGTCCCTTGACTACCCTCTACGTTTGTAGACATTAATGATCTGCGCATGCGCATAAATTTGCAGCACCGAGAGTGCTTTCCTTTGGCTGCTGTAGGCGTAAAAATGTTTATTTATTGAATGTTTGGCGCCCTATAGTGCACGTGCTATTCCATTGACCGCATCCCGGATTGTGCAGTCATATTTGTAGGGATGGGCTCTACAAACGTTCCAAATTTCAGCTTAATCGGATGAAAAACAGACGAGTTATTAGGGGGCAAAGTTTAAGACATTCCCTTCCAACTTTGGACTGCAAGTTTGAGCCTAATGTGACCTTCACCGATCGGGATGAAACTGGTGCCAGACGAAAGGTCTGGACCAATGACTCCCTGGGGCCAAGTGCCCAGAATATCTTATTGCCCCTTTTTCGACTTATGGTCCCTGAAAGTTGATATTTGCTAATGTTTGACCCCTAATAACTTATTAACGCACAGTCCGAATTTTCTGACAAATATTGTTTTATGTACTATGGTACTAGGACAATGTTTGGTGCTAGTTTCAGCTCGATCGGTGAAGGTCACCGTCAGTGTCTTTTAATCTCTTTGTTCAGCAGGCGAGTCCTAGGGACGCATTTCAAGTCCTTATATCTTTGCTTCTACTGCATGCAGCGCCATACAATTTGGCACGGAAATGTACCTCCCTAAGACCTATAAACCCTATAAAAAACGCGCCTGTCTGTTGCGAACTGATGGAGTTATTAGGGTTTTAACGGTTTCCCGCCCAAAATCCCATAGGATGCAATGGAAATTTGAGAACCCATTTTCAGCAGGATGCCTTGCGTCGAGTCCCTTTACTACCCTCTACGTTTGCAGACATTAATGATCTGCGCATGCGCATAAATTTGCAGCACCGAGAGTGCTTTCCTTTGGCTGGTGTAGGCGTAAAAAGTTTTATTTATTGAATGTTTAGCGCCCTATAGTGCACGTGCTGTTCCATTGACCGCATCCCGGATTGTGCAGGCATATTTGTATGGATGGGCTCTACAAACGTTCCAAATGTCAGCTTAATCGGAAGAAAAACAGACGAGTTATTAGGGGCCAAAGTTTCAGACATTCCCTACCAACTTTGGACTGCAAGTTTGAGCCTAATGTGACCTTCACCGATCGGGATGAAACTGGTGCCAGACGAAAAGTCTGGACCAATGACTCCTTGGGGCCAAGTGCCCAAAATTTCTTATCGCCCCTTTTTCGAGTTATGGCCCCTGAAAGTTGATATTTGCTAATGTTTGACCCCTAATAACTTACTAATGCACAGTCCGAATTTTCTGACAAATATTGTTTTATGTACTATGGTACTAGGACAATGTTTGGTGCTAGTTTCAGGTCGATCGGTGAAGGTCACCTTTAGTGACTTTTGATCTCTTTGTTCAGCAGGCGAGACCTAGGGACGCATTTCCAGTCCTTATATCTTTGCTTCTACTGCATGCAGCGCCATACAATTTGGCACGGAAATGTACCTCCCTAAGACCTATAAACCCTATTAAAAACGCGCCTGTCTGTTGCGAACTGATGGAGTTTTTAGGGTTTTTACGGTTTCCCGCGCAAAATCCAATACGGTGCAATAGAAATTTGAGGACCCATTTTCAGCAGGATGCCTTGCCTCGAGTCCCTTGACTATCCTCTGCGTTTGTATACATTAATGATCTGCGCATGAGCATAAATTTGCAGCACCGAGAGTGCTTTCCTTTGGCTGCTGTAGGCGTAAAAATGTTTATTTATTGAATATTTGGCGCCCTATAGTGCACTTGCTATTCCATTGACCGCATCTGGGATTGTGCAGGCATCTTTGTATGGATGGACTCTACAAACGTTCCAAATTTCAGCTTAATCGGATGAAAAAACAGACGAGTTATTTAGGTATCAAAGTTTCAGACATTCCCTACCAACTTTGGTCTGCAAGTTTGAGCCTAATGTGACCTTCACCGATCGGGATGAAACTGGTGCCAGACGAAAGGTCTGGACCAATGACTCCCTGGGGCCAAGTGCCCAAAATTTCTTATCGCCCCTTTTTCGAGTTATGGCCCCTGAAAGTTGATATTTGCTAATGTTTGACCCCTAATAACTTACTAACGCACATTCCGAATTTTCTGACAAATATTGTTTTATGTACTATGGTACTAGGACAATGTTTGGTGCTAGTTTCAGCTCGATCGGTGAAGGTCACCTTAAGTGACTTTTAATCTCTTTGTTCAGCAGGCAAGACCTAGGGACGCATTTCCAGTCCTTATATCTCTGTTTCTACTGCATGCAGCGCCATGCAATTTGGCACGGAAATGTACCTCCCTGAGACCTATAAACCCTATCAAAAATGCGCCTGTCTGTTGCGAACTGATGGAGTTATTAGGGATTTTACGGTTTCCCGCCCAAAATCCCATAGGGTGCAATGCAAATTTGAGGACCCATTTTCAGCAGGATGCCTTGCCTTGAGTCCCTTGACTACCTCTACGTTTGTAGACATTAATGATCTGCGCCTGCGCTTAAATTTGCAGCACCGAGAGTGCTTTCCTTTGGCTGCTGCAGGCGTAAAAATGTTTGTTTATTGAATATTTGGCGCCCTATAGTGCACGTGCTTTTCCACTGACCGCATCCCGGATTGTGCAGGCATGTTTGTATGGATGGGCTCTACAAACGTTCCAAATTTCAGCTTAATCGAATGAAAAACAGACGAGTTATTAGGGGTCAAAGTTTCAGACATTCCCTACCAACTTTGGACTGCAAGTTTGAGCCTAATGTGACCTTCACCGATCGGTATGAAACTGGTGCCAGACGAAAGGTCTGGACCAATGACTCCCTGGGGCCAAGTGCCCAAAATTTCTTACCGCCCCTTTTTCGATTCATGGCCCCTGAAAGATGATATTTGCTAATGTTTTACCCCTATTAACTTACTAACGCACAGTCCGAATTTTCTGACAAATATTGTTTTATGTACTATGGTACTAGAACAATATTTGATGCTAGTTTCAGCTCGATCGGTGAAGGTCACCTTTAGTGACTTTTAATCTCTTTGTTCAGCAGGCGAGACCTAGGGACGCATTTCCATTTCTTATATCTTTGCTTCTACTGCATGCAGCGCCATACAATTTAGCACGGAAATGTACCTCCCTGAGACCTATGAACCCTATAAAAAGCGCGCCTGTCTGTTGCGAACTGATGGAGTTATTAGGGTTTTTACGGTTTCCCGCCCAAAATCCCATAGGGTGCAATGCAAATTTGAGTACCCATTTTCAGCAGGATGCCTTGCCTCGAGTCCCTTGGCTACCCTCTACGTTTGTAGACATTAATGCTCAGCGCACGCGCAAAAATTTGCAGCAGCGGGAGTGCTTTCGTTTGGCTGTTGTAGGCGTAAAAATATTTATTTATAGAATATTTGGCGTCCTATAGTGCACGTGCTATTCCAATGACCGGATCCTGGGTTGCCCAGGCATGTATGTGTGGATAGGCTCTACAAACGTTCCAAATTTCAGCTTAATCGGATGAAAAACAGACGAGTTATTAGGGGTCAAAGTTTCAGACATTCCCTACCAACTTTGGACTGCAAGTTTGAGCCTAATGTGACCTTCACCGATCGGGATGAAACTGGTGCCAAGCGAACGGTCTAGACCAATGACTCCCTGGGGCCAAGTGCCCAAAATTTTTAGCGCCCCTTTTTCGAGTTATGGCTCCTGAAAGATGATATTTGCTAATGTTTGACCCCTAATAACTTACTAACGCACAGTCCGAATTTTCTGACAAATATTGTTTTATGTACTATGGTACTAGTACAATGTTTGGTGCTAGTGTCTGCACGATCGGTGAAGGTCACCTTTAGTGACTTTTAATCTCTTTGTTCAGCAGGCGAGACCTAGGGACGAATTTCCAGTCCTTATATTTTTGCTTCTACTGCATGCAGCTCCATACTTTTTGGCACGGAAATGTACCTTTCTAAGACCTATAAACCCTAGAAAGAGCGCACCTATCTTTACGAACTGATGGAGTTATTAGGGTTTTTACGGTTTCCCGCCCAAAATCCCTTAGGGTGCAATGCAAATTTGAGAACCCATTTTCAGCAGGATGCCTTGCCTCGAGTCCCTTGACTACCCTCTACCTTTGTATCCCGGATTGTGCAGGCATATTTGTTTGGATGGGCTCTAAAAACGTTCCAAATTTCATCTTAATCGGATGAAAAACAGACGAGTTATTAGGGGTCAAAGTTTCATACATTCCCTACCAACTTTTGACTGCAAGTTTGAGCCTAATGTGACCTTCACCGATCGGGATGAAACTGGTGCAAGACGAAAGGTCTGGACCAATAACTCCCTGGGGCTAAGTGCACAAAATTTCTTATCGCCCCTTTTTCGAGTTATGGCTCCTGAAAGATGATATTTGCTAATGTTTGACCCCTAATAACTTACTAACGCACATTCCGAATTTTCTCACAAATATTGTTTTATGTACTATGGTACTAGTACAATGTTTGGTGCTAGTGTCAGCTCGATCGGTGAAGGTCACCTTTAGTGACTTTAAATCTCTTTGTTCAGCAGGGGAGACCTAGGGACGCATTTCCAGTCTTATATCTTTGCTTCTGCTGCATGCAGCGCCATACTATTTGGCACGGAAATGTACCTCCCTAAGACCTATAAACCCGATAAAAAGCGCGCCTGTCTGTTGTGAACTGATGGAGTTATTAGGGTTTTTACGGTTTCCCGCCCAAAATCCCATAGGGTGCAATGCAAATTTGAGGACCCATTTTCAGCAGGATGCCTTGCCTCGAGTCCCTTGACTATCCTCTACGTTTGTAGGCATTAATGATCTGCGCATGCGCATAAATTTGCAGCACCGAGAGTGCCTTCCTTTGGCTGCTGTAAGCGTAAAAATGTTTATTTACTGAATGTTTGGCGCCCTATAGTGCACGTGCTATTCCATTGACCGCATCCCGGATTGTGCAGGCATGTTTGCTTGGATGGACTCTACAAACGTTCCAAATGTCAGCTTAATCGGATGAAAAACAGACGAGTTATTAGGGGTCAAAGTTTCAGACATTCCCTACAAACTTTGTACTGCAAGTTTGAGCCTAATGTGACCTTCACCGATCGGGATGAAACAGGTGCCAGACGAAAGGTCTGGACCAATGACTCCCTTGGGCCAAGTGCCCAAAATTTCTTATCGCCCCTTTTTCGAGTTATGGCCCCTGAAAGTTGATATTTGCTAATGTTTGACCCCTAATAACTTACTAACGCACAGTCCGAATTTTCTGAAAAATATTGTTTTATGTACTATGGTACTAGGACAATATTTGGTGCTAGTTTCAGCTCGATCGGTGAAGGTCACCTTTAGTGACTTTTAATCTCTTTGTTAAGCAGGCGAGACCTAGGGACGCATTTCCAGTCGTGATAACTTTGCTTCTACTGCATGCAGCGCCATACAATTTGGCACGGAAATGTACCTCCCTGAGACCTATAAACCCAATAAAAAGCGCGCCTGTCTGTTGCAAACTGATGGAGTTATTAGGGTTTTTACGGTTTCCCGCCCAAAATCCCATAGGGTGCAATGCAAATTTGAGGACCCATTTTCAGCAGGATGCCTTGCCTCGAGTCCCTTGACTACCCTCTACGTTTGTAGACATTAATGATCTGCGCATGCGCATAAATTTGCAGCACCGAGAGTGCTTTCCTTTGGCTGCTGTAGGCGTAAAAATGTTTATTTATTGAATATTTGGCGCCCTATAGTGCACGTGCTTTTCCATTGACCGCATCTCGGATTGTGCAGACATGTTTGTATGGATTGGCTCTACAAACGTTGCAAATTTCAGTTTAATCGGATGAAAAACAGACGAGTTATTAGGGGTCGAATGTTCAGACATTCCCTACCAATTTTGGACTGCAAGTTTGAGCCTAATGTGACCTTCACCGATCGGGATGAAACTGGTGCCAGACGAAAGGTCTGAACCAATGACTCCCTGGGGCCAAGTGCCCAAAATTTCTTATCTCCCCTTTTTCGAGTTATGGCCCCTGAAAGTTGATATTTGCTAAAGTTTGACCCCTAATAACTTACTAACGCACAGTCCGAATTTTATGACAAATATTGTTTTATGTACTATGGTACTAAGACAATGTTTGGTGCCAGTTTCAGCCCGATCGGTGAAGGTCACCTTTAGTGACTTTTCATCTATTTGTTCAGCAGTCGAGACCTAGGGAAGCATTTCCAGTCCTTATATCTTTGCTTCTACTGCATGCAGCGCCATACAATTTGGCACGGAAATGTACCACCCTAAGACCTATAAACCCTATAAAAAGCGCGCCTGTCTGTTGTGAAGTGATGGAGTTATTAGGGTTTTTACGGTTTCCCGCCCAAAATCCCATAGGGTGCAATGCAAATTTGAGGACCCATTTTCAGCAAGATGCCTTGCCTCGAGTCCCTTGACTACCCTCTACGTTTCTAGACATTACTGATCTGCGCATGCGCATAAATTTGCAGCACCGAGAGTGCTTTCCTTTGGCTGCTGTAGGAGTAAAAATGTTTATTTATTGAATATTTGGCGCCCTATAGTGCACGTGCTATTCCATTGACCGAATCCCGGATAGAGCAGGCATGTTTGTATGGATGGGCTCTACAAACGTTCCAAATTTCAGCTTAGTCGGATGAAAAACAGACGAGTTATTAGGGGTCAAAGTTTTAGACATTCCCTAACAACTTTGGACTGCAAGTTTGAGCCTAATGTGACCTTCACCGATCGGGATGAAACTGGTGACAGACGAAAGGTCTGGACCAATGACTCCCTGTGGCCAAGTGCCCAAAATTTCTTATCGCTCCTTTTTCGAGTTATGGCCCCTGAAAATTAATATTTGCTAATGTTTGACCCCTAATAACTTACTAACGCACAGTCCGAATGTTCTGACAAATATTGCTTTATGTACTATGGTACTAGGACAATGTTTGGTGCTAGTTTCAGCTCGATCGGTGAAGGTCACCTTTAGTGACTTTTAATCTCTTTGTTCAGCTGGCGAGACCTAGGGACGCATTTCCAGTCCTTATATCTTTGCTTCTCCTACATGCAGCGCCATACTATATGGCACGGAAATGTACCTCCCTAAGATCTATAAACCCTATAAAAAGCGCGCCTGTCTGTTGCGAACTGATGGAGTTATTAGGGTTTTTACGGTTTCCCGCCCAAAATCCCATAGAGTGCAATGCAAATTTGAGGACCCATTTTCAGCAGGATGCTTTGCCTCGAGTCCCTTGACTACCCTCTACGTTTGTAGACATTTATGATCTGCGCATGCGCATAAATGTTCAGCACCGAGAGTGCTTTCCTTTGGCTGCTGTAGGCGTAAACGTGTTTATTTATTGAACACTTGGCGCCCTATAGTTCACGTGCTATTCCATTGACCGCATCCCAGATTGTGCTGGCATGTTTGTATGGATGAGCTCTACAAACGTTCCAAATTTCAGCTTAATCGGATGAAAACCAGACGAGTTATTAGGGGTCAAAGTTTCAGACATTCCCTACCAACTTTGGACTGCAAGTTTGAGCCTAATGTGACCTTCACCGATCGGGATGAAACTGGTGCCAGACGAAAGGTCTGGACCAATGACTCCCTGGGGCCAAGTGCCCAAAATTTCTTATCGCCCCTTTTTCGAGTTATGGTCCCTGAAAGTTGATATTTCCTAATGTTTGACCCCTAATAACTTACTAACGTACAATCCGAATTTTCTGACAAATATTGTTTTATGTACTATGGCACTAGGACAATGTTTGGCGCTAGTTTCAGCTCGATTCGTGAAGGTCACCTTCAGTGACTTTTAATCTCTTTGTTCAGCAGACGAGTCCTAAGGACGCATTTCCAGTCCTTATGTCTTTGTTTCTACTGCATGCAGCGCCATTCAATTTGGCACGGAAATGTACCTCCCTAAGTCCTATAAACCCTATAAAAAGCGCGCCTGTCTGTTGCGAACTGATGGAGTTATTAGGGTTTTTACGGTTTCCCGCCCAAAATCCCATAGGGTGCAATGCAAATTTGAGGACCCATTTTCAGCAGGATGCCTTGCCTCGAGTCCCTTGACTACCCTCTACGTTTGTAGACATTAATGATCTGCGCATGCGCATAAATTTGCAGCACCGAGAGTGCCTTCCTTTGGCTGCTGTAGGCGTAAAAAGTTTATTTATTGAATGTTTGGCGCCCTATAGTGCTCGTGCTATTCCATTGACCGTATCCCGGATTAGGCTGGCATGTTTGTATGGATGGGCTCTACAAACGTTCCAAATTTCAGCTTAATCGGATGAAAACAGACGAGTTATTAGGGGTCAAAATTTCAGACATTCCCTACCAACTTTGGACTGCAAGTTTGAGCCTAATGTGACCTTCACCGACAGGGATGAAACTGGTACCAGACGAAAGGTCTGGACCAATGACTCCCTGGGGCCAAGTGCCCAAAATTTCTTATCGCCCCTTTTTCAAGTTATGGTCCCTGAAAGTTGATATTTGCTAATGTTTGACCCCTAATAACTTACTAACGCACAGTCCAAATTTTCTGACAAATATTGTTTTATGTACTATGGTACTAGGACAATGTATGGTGCTAGTTTCAGCTCGATTGGTGAAGGTCACCTTCAGTGACTTTTAATCTCTTTGTTCAGCTGGCGAGTCCTAGGGACGCATTTCCAGTCCTTATATCTTTGCTTCTACTGAATGCAGCGCCATTCAATTTGGCACGGAAATGTACCTCCCTAAGACCTATAAACCCTATAAAAAGCGCGCCTGTCTGTTGCGAAGTGATGGAGTTATTAGGGTTTTTACGGTTTCCCGCCCAAAATCCCATAGGGTGCAATGCAAATTTGAGGACCCATTTTCAGCAGGATGCCTTGCCTCGAGTCCCTTGACTACCCTCTACGTTTGTAGACATTAATGATCTGCGCATGCGCATAAATTTGCAGCACCGAGAGTGCTTTCGTTTGGCTGCTGTAGGCGTAAAAATGTTTATTTATTGAATGTTTGGCGCCCTTTAGTGCACGTGCTATTCCATTGACCGCATCCCGGATTGTGCTGGCATGTTTGGATAGATGGGCTCTACAAACGTTCCAAATATCAGCTTAATCGGATGAAAACAAGACGAGTTATTGGGGGTCAAAGTTTCAGACATTCCCTACCAACTTTGGACTGCAAGTTTGAGCCTGATGTGACCTTCACCGATCGGGATGAAACTGGTGCCAGACGAAAGGTCTGGACCAATGACTCCCTGGGGCCAAGTGCCCAAAATTTCTTATCGCCCCTTTTTCGAGTTATGGTCCCTGAAAGTTGATATTTGCTAATGTTTGACCCCTAATAACTTACTAACGCACAGTCCGAATTTTCTGACAAATATTGTTTTATGTACAGTGGTACTAGGACAATGTTTGGTGCTAGTTTCAGCTCGATCGGTGAGGGTCACCTTCAGTGACTTTTAATCTCTTTGTTCAGCAGGCGAATCCTAGGTCGAGTCCTTATATCTTTGTTTCTACTGCATGCAGCGCCATACAATTTGGCACGGAAATGTACCTCCCTAAGACCTATAAACCCTATAAAAACCGCGCCTGTCTGTTGCGAACTGATGGATTTATTAGGGATTTTACGGTTTCCCGCCCAAAATCCCATAGGGTGCAATCGAAATTTGAGGACCCATTTTCAGCAGGATGCCTTGCCTCGAGTCCCTTGACTACCCTCTACGTTTGTAGACATTAATGATCTGCGCATGCGCATAAATTTGCAGCACCGAGATTGCTTTCCTTTGGCTGCTGTAGGCGTAAAAATGTTTATTTATTGAATGTTTGGCGCCCTATAGTGCACGTGCTATTCCATTGACCGCATCCCGGATTGTGCAGTCATGTTTGTAGGGATATGCTCTACAAACGTTCCAAATTTCAGCTTAATCGGATGAAAAACAGACGAGTTATTAGGGGGCAAAGTTTAAGACATTCCCTTCCAACTTTGGACTGCAAGTTTGAGCCTAATGTGACCTTCACCGATCGGGATGAAACTGGTGCCAGACGAAAGGTCTGGACCAATGACTCCCTGGGGCCAAGTGCCCAAAATTTCTTATCGCCCCTTTTTCGAGTTATGGCCCCTGAAAGTTGATATTTGCTATAGTTTGACCCCTAATAACTTACTAACGCACAGTCCGAATTTTATGACAAATATTGTTTTATGTACTATGGTACTAAGACAATGTTTGGTGCCAGTTTCAGCCCGATCGGTGGAGGTCACCTTTAGTGACTTTTCATCTATTTGTTCAGCAGTCGAGACCTAGGGAAGCATTTCCAGTCCTTATATCTTTGCTTCTACTGCATGCAGCGCCATACAATTTGGCACGGAAATGTACCACCCTAAGACCTATAAACCCTATAAAAAGCGCGCCTGTCTGTTGCGAAGTGATGGAGTTATTAGGGTTTTTACGGTTTCCCGCCCAAAATCACATAGGGTGCAATGCAAATTTGAGGACCCAATTTCAGCAAGATGCCTTGCCTCGAGTCCCTTGACTACCCTCTACGTTTCTAGACATTAATGATCTGCGCATGCGCATAAATTTGCAGCACCGAGAGTGCTTTCCTTTGGCTGCTGTAGGAGTAAAAATGTTTATTTATTGAATATTTGGCGCCCTATAGTGCACGTGCTATTCCATTGACCGAATCCCGGATAGGGCAGGCATGTTTGTATGGATAGGCTCTACAAACGTTCCAAATTTCAGCATAGTCGGATGAAAAACAGACGAGTTATTAGGGGTCAAAGTTTCAGACATTCCCTAACAACTTTGGACTGCAAGTTTGAGCCTAATGTGACCTTCACCGATCGGGATGAAACTGGTGACAGACGAAAGGTCTGGACCAATGACTCCCTGTGGCCAAGTGCCCAAAATTTCTTATCGCTCCTTTTTCGAGTTATGGCCCCTGAAAATTAATATTTGCTAATGTTTGACCCCTAATAACTTACTAACGCACAGTCCGAATGTTCTGACAAATATTGCTTTATGTACTATAGTACTAGGACAATGTTTGGTGCTAGTTTCAGCTCGATCGGTGAAGGTCACCTTTAGTGACTTTTAATCTCTTTGTTCAGCTGGCGAGACCTAGGGACGCATTTCCAGTCGTTTTATCTTTGCTTCTCCTACATGCAGCGCCATACTATTTGGCACAAAAATGTACCTCCCTAAGATCTATAAACCCTATAAAAAGCGCGCCTGTCTGTTGCGAACTGATGGAGTTATTAGGGTTTTTACGGTTTCCCGCCCAAAATCCCATAGTGTGCAATGCAAATTTGAGGACCCATTTTCAGCAGGATGCTTTGCCTCGAGTCCCTTGACTACCCTCTACGTTTGTAGACATTAATGATCTGCGCATGCGCATAAATTTGCAGCACCGAGAGTGCTTTCCTTTGGCTGCTGTAGGCGTAAAAAGGTTTATTTATTGAATATTTGGCGCCCTATAGTGCACGTGCTATTCCATTGACCGCATCCCGGATTGTGCAGGCATGTTTGTATGGATAGGCTCTACAAACGTTCCAAATTTCAGCTTAATCGGATATAAAACAGACGAGTTATTAGGGGTCAAAGTTTCAGACATTCCCTAACAACTTTGGACTGCAAGTTTGAGCCTAATGTGACCTTCACCGATCGGGATGAAACTGGTGCCAGACGAAAGGTCTGGACCAATGACTCCCTGGGGCCAAGTGCTCAAAATTTCTTATCGCCCCTTTTTCGAGTTATGGCCCCTGAAAATTGATATTTGCTAATGTTTGACCCCTAATAACTTACTAACGCACAGTCCGAATTTTCTGACAAATATTGTTTTATGTACTATGGTACTAGGACAATGTTAGGTGCTAGTTTCAGCTCGATCGGTGAAGGTCACCTTTAGTGACTTTTAATCTCTTTATTCAGCAGGCGATACCTAGGGACACATTTCCAGTCCTTATATCTTTGCTTCTCCTGCATGCAGCGTTATACAATTTGGCACGGAAATGTACTTTCCAAAGACCTATAAACCCTATGAAAAGCGCGCCTGTCTGTTGAGAAGTGATGGAGTTATTAGGGTTTTTACGGTTTCCCGCCCAAAATCCCATAGGGTGCAATGCAAATTTGAGGACCCATTTTCAGCAGGATGCCTTGCCTCGAGGCCCTTGACTACCCTCTACGTTTGTAGACATTAATGATCTGCGCATGCGCATAAATTTGCAGCACCGAGAGTGCTTTCCTTTGGCTGGTGTAGGCGTAAAAATGTTTATTTACTGAATATTTGGCGCCCTATAGTGCACGTGCTATTCCATTGACCGCATCCCGGATTGTGCAGGCATGTTTGTATGGATAGGCTCTACAAACGTTGCAAATTTCAGCTTAATCGGATGAAAAACAGACGAGTTATTAGGGTCCAAGTTTCAGACATTCCCTACCAACTTTGGACTGCAAGTTTGAGCCTAATGTGACCTTCACCGATCGGGATGAAACTGGTGCCAGACGAAAGGTCTGGACTAATGACTCCCTGGGGCCAAGTGCCCAAAATGTCTTATCGCCCCTTTTTCGAGTTATGGCCCCTGAAAGTTGATATTTGCTAATGTTTGATCCCTAATAACATACTAACGCACAGTCCGAATTTTCTGACAAATATTGTTTTATGCACTATGGTATTAGGACAATGTTTGGTGCTAGTTTCAGCTCGATCGGTGAAGGTACCCAAGTTCGAGCTCCTGGGTACCCCAGCTAGGGAGTTTACAAAGACATGAAACTTGGTGAGTATAGAGGACACTTATAGAGCAACTGACGGGAAAATTTTGAAAGAAATTCGTCGGGAAAGTTTTGAGAAACGTATCGTAGAAAAAGGTCACTTTTGCCTACAAACGACCATATTGAGACTGGTACCCAAGTTCGAGCTCCCGGGTACCCCTGCTAGGGAAATTTCAAAGAGATGAAACTTGGTTAGTACAGAGGGCGTATACAGAGCAACTAGCAGGAATCTTTTAAAAGAAATTCGTCGGGAAAATTTTGAGAAAAGTCTCGTAGACTACAAAGGGCTCATGCTCTTCATTGGCGGTGGGGTACCCAAGTTCGAGCTCCTGGGTACCAAGCTAGGGAGTTTTCTAAGACATGAAACTTGGTGAGTTTAGAGGACACATATAGAGCAACTGGCAGGAAAATGTTAAAAGAAATTCGTCGGGAAAATTTTGAGAAACGTATCGTAGAAAAAGGGTCACTTTTGCCTACAAACGACCATATTGAGATGGGTACCCAAGTTCGAGCTCCCGGGTACCCCTGCTAGGGAGTTTTCAAAGAGATGAAACTTGGTGAGTACAGAGGGCGTATACAGAGCAACTAGCAGGAATCTTTTAAAAGAAATTCGTCGGGAAAATTTTGAGAAAAGTCTCGTAGACTACAAAGGGCTCATGCTCTTCATTGGCGGTGGGGTACCCAAGTTCGAGCTCCTGGGTACTCCAGCTAGTGAGTTTACAAAGACATGAAACTTGGTGTGTATAGAGGACACATATAGTGCAACTGGCAGGAAAATTTTAAAAGAAATTCGTCGGGAAAATGTTGAGAAACATATCGTAGAAAAAGGGTCACTTTTGCCTACAAACGACCATATTGAGATGGGTACCCAAGTTCGAGCTCCCGGGTACGCCTGCTAGGGAGTTTCAAAGAGATGAAACTTGGTGAGTACAGAGGGCGTATACAGAGCAACTAGCAGAAATCTTTTAAAAGAAATTCGTCGGGAAAATTTTGAGAAAAGTCTCGTAGACTACAAAGGGCTCATGCTATTCATTGGCGGTGGATTACCCAAGTTCGAGCTCCTTGGTACCCCAGCTAGGGAGTTTTCAAAGACATGAAACTTAGTGTGTATAGAGGACACATATAGAGCAACTGGCAGGAAAATGTTAAATGAAATTCGTCGGGAAAATTTTGAGAAACATATCGTAGAAAAAGGGTCACTTTTGCCTACAAACGACCATATTGAGACTGGTACCCAAGTTCGAGCTCCCGGGTACCCCTGCTAGGGAGTTTTCAGAGAGATAAAAGTTGGTGAGTACAGAGGGCGTATACAGAGCAACTAGCAGGAATCGTTTGAAAGAAATTCGTCGGGAAAATTTTGAGAAAAGTCTCGTAGACTACAAAGGGCTCATGCTCTTCATTGGCGGTGGGGTACCCAAGTTCGAGCTCCTGGTTACCCCAGCTAGGGAGTTTTCAAAGACATGAATCTTGGTGAGTATAGAGGACACATATAGAGCAACTGGCAGGAAAATTTTGAAAGAAATTCGTCGGGAAAATTTTGAGAAACGTATCGTAGAAAAAGGGTCATTTTTGCCTACAAACGACCATATTGAGATGGGTACCCAAGTTCGAGCTCCCGGGTTCCCCTGCTAGGGAGTTTTCAAAGAGATGAAACTTGGTGAGTACAGAGGGCGTATACAGAGCAACTAGCAGGAATCGTTTGAAAGAAATTCGTCGGGAAAATTTTGAGAAACGTCTCGTAGATTACAAAGGGCTCATGCTCTTCATTGGCTATGGGGTACCCAAGTTCGAGCTCCTGGGTACCCCAGCTAGGGAGTTTTCAAAGACATGAAACTTGGTGATATAGAGGACACATATAGAGCAACTGGCAGGAAAATGTTAAAAGAAATTCGTCGGGAAAATTTTGAGAAACGTATCGTAGAAAAAGGGTCACTTTTGCCTACAAACGACCATATTGAGACGGTTACCCAAGTTCGAGCTCCTAAGTACCCCTGCTAGGGAGTTTTCAAAGAGATGAAACTTGGTGAGTACAGAGGGCGTATAAAGAGCAACCAGCAGAAATCTTTTAAAAGAAATTCGTCGGGTAAATTTTGAGAAAAGTCTCGTAGACTACAAAAGCTCATGCTCTTCATTGGCGGTGGGGTACCCAAGTTCGAGCTCCTGGGTGCCCCAGCTAGGGAGTTTTCAAAGACATGAAACTTAGCGTGTATAGAGGACACATATAGAGCAACTGGCAGGAAAATGTTAAAAGAAATTCGTCTAGAAAATTTTGAGAAACATATCGTAGAAAAAGGGTCACTTTTGCCTACAAACGACCATATTGAGACTGGTACCCAAGTTCGAGCTCCCGGGTACCCCTGCTAGGGAGTTTTCAGAGAGATAAAAGTTGGTGAGTACAGAGGACGTATACAGAGCAACTAGCAGGAATCTTTTAAAAGAAATTCGTCGGGAAAATTTTGAGAAAAGTCTCGTAGATTACAAAGGGCTCATGCTCTTCATTGGCGGTGGGGTACCCAATTTCGAGCTCCTGGGTACCCCAGCTAGGGAGTTTTCAAAGACATGAAACTTAGTGATATAGAGGACACATATAGAGCAACTGGCAGGAAAATGTTAAAAGAAATTCGTCGGGAAAATTTTGAGAAACGTATCGTAGAAAAAGGGTCACTTTTGCCTACAAACGACCATATTGAGATGGGTACCCAAGTTCGAGCTCCCGGGTACCCCTGCTAGGGAGTTTTCAATGAAGAGCATGAGCCCTTTCTAGTCTATGAGACTTTCTCAAAATTTTCCCGACGAATTTCTTTTAAAAGATTCCTGCTAGTTCCTCTGTATACGTCCTCTGTACTCACCAACTTTTATCTCTCTGAAAACTCCCTAGCAGGGGTACCCGGGAGCTCGAACTTGGGTACCAGTCTCAATATGGTCGTTTGTAGGCAAAAGTGACCCTGTTTACGCCCTCTATACTCACCAAGGTTCTACCCTTTGAAAGCTCCGTAGGTGGGGTACCCGGGAGCTCGAACTTGGGTACCCGTTTCAATATAGTCGTTTGTAGGTTAAAAAAGCGACCCTTTTTCCACAATACTTTTCTCAAAATTTTCCCAATGAATTTCTTTTTTGAAATTTTCCTGCTAGTTGCTCTACATACTTCCTCTATACCCTTCAAGTTTCATGTCTTTATAGACTTCCTAGCTGGGGAAACCAGGAGCTCGAACTTGGGTACCCCAACGCCAATGAAGAGCATGATACCTTTGTAGTCTACGAGACTTTTCTCAAAATTTTCCCGACGAATTTCCTTTAGAAGATTCCTGTTAGTTGTTCTGTATACGCCTTCTGTACTCATCAAGTTTCATTTCTTTGAAATCTCCCTAGATGAGGTACCCGGGAGCTCAAACTTGTGTACCCGTCAATATGGTCGTTTGTAGGCAAAAGTAACCCTTTTTCTACGATACTTTTCTCAAAATGTTCCAGATGATATTTTTTCGAATTTTCCTGCCAGTTGCTCTGCATATGTCCTCTATATTCACCAGGTTTCATGCCTTTGAAAACTCCCTAGCTAGGGTACCCAGGAGCTCGAACTTGGATACCCAACCGCCAATGAAGGGCATGAGCCCTTTCTAGTCTTCGAGACTTTTCTCAAAATTTTCCCGACGAATTACTTTTAAAAGATTCCTGCCAGTTGCTCTGTATACGCCCTCTTTATTAATCAAGTTTCTTTTTTTAAAACACCCTAGGTGGTGTAACCGAGAAGTCGAACGTGTGTACCCGTCTCAATATAGTCGTTAGTATGCGAAAGTGACCCTTTTTCTACGATACTTTTCTCAAAATTTTCCCGCTGAATTTCTTAAAAAAAATTCCTGCCAGGTGCTCTCTGTGTGTCCTTTATAATCAAGTTTTATCTTTTTGAGAACTCCCCAGCCTGGGTACCCAGGAGTTCGAACTTAGGTACCACACCTCCAATGAAGAGCATGTGCCCTTTTTAGTCTCGAAACTTTTCTCAAAATTTTCCCGACGAATTTCTTTTAAAAGTTTCCTGCTACTTACGCTGTATATGCCCTCTATACTCACCAAATTTCATCTCTTTAAAAACTCCCTAGCTGGGGCACACAGGAGCTCGAACTTAGGTACCCGTCTCAATATGCAAAAGTGTCCTTTTTTCTACGATACTTTTCTCAAACTTTTCCCGAAGAATTTCTTTTAAAACATTCCTGCCAGTTGCTCTGTGTGTGTCCTCTACACTCACCAAAGTTAATCTCTTTGAAAACCCTAGCTGAGGTACCCAGGAGTTCGAACTTTCGTACCCCACCGCCAATGAAAGAGCATGTGCCCTTTGTAGTCTACAAGGCTTTTCTCAAAATTTTCCCGACGAATTTCTGTTAAAGCTTTCCTGCTAGCTGCACTATATATGCCCTCTTTACTCACCAAGTTTTATGTCTTTGAAAACTCCCTAGCTGGGGTACCCAAGAGCTCGAACTTAGATACCCGTCTGAATATGGCCGATTGTATGCAAAAGTGACCCTTTTTCTACAAAACCTTTCTCAAATTTTTCCCGACGAGTTTCTTTTAATATTTTCCCGCCAGTTGCTCTGTGTGTGTCCTGTATACTCATTAAGTTTCATCTCTTTGAAAGCTCGCTAGCTGGGGTAGCCAGGAGCTCGAATGTTGGTATCCAACCGCAAATGAAGAGCATGTGCCCTTTGCAGTCTACGAGACTGTGCCCTTTGCAGTCTACGAGACTTTTCTCAAACATTTCCCGACGACTTTCTTTTAAAACTTTCCTGCTTGCTACTCTGTATATGCCCTCTATACTCACCAAGGTTCATCTCTTTGAAAACTCCCTAGCTGGGGTATCCAGGAGCTCGAACTTGGTAACCCGTCTCAATATAATCGTTTGTATGGAAAAATAATCCTTTTTCTACGATACTTTTCTCAAAATTTTACCTACGAATTTCTTTTAAAAAATTTCTGCCAGTTGCTCTGTTTATGTCCTCTATACTCACCAAGTTTCTTTCTTTGAAAACTCCCTAGCTGGGATACCCAGAAGTTCGAACTTGAGTACCCCACCGCCAATGAAGAGCATGTGCCCTATGTAGTCTACGAGAATTTTCTCAAAATTTTCCCGATGCATTTCTTTTAAAAGTTTCCACCTAGTTGCTCTGTATACACCTTCTATACTTACTAAGTTTCATGTCTTTGAAAACTCCCTAGCAGGGGTACCCGGGAGCTCGAACTTGGGTAACCGTCTCAATATAGTCGTTTGTATGCAAAAGTGACATTTTTTCTACGATAGATTTCTCAATTTTTTCCAGATAAATTTCTTCTTAAACTTCCCTGCCAGTTGCATTGTGTGTGTCCTTTATACTCATTAAGTTTCATGTCTTTGAAAACTCCCTAGCTGGGGCAGTCAGGAGGTCGAACTTGGGTGCCCCTCTCAATAAAGTCGTTTGTATGCAAAAGTGACCCTTTTTATACGATACTTTTCTCAAACTTTTCCCGACGATCTTCTTTAAATTTTCCTACCAGTTGCTCTACGTGTGTCCTCTATACTCAGCAAGTTCCATCTCTTTGAAATTTTCATATCTGGGGTACCCAGGAGCTCGAACATGGGTACCCCATCGCCAAGGAAGAACATGTGCCCTTTGTAGTCTACGAGACCTTTCACAAAATTTTCCCGACGATTTTTTTTAAATGTTTCCTGCTAGTTGCTCTGTATACGCCCTCTATACCCACCAAGTTTTATCTCTTTGAAAACTTCCTAGATGGGGTACTCAGAAGTTCAAACTTAGGTACCCGTCTGAATATAGTGGTTTGTATGCAAAAGTGACCCTTTTTCTACGATACTTTTCTCAAAGTTTTCCCGACGAATTTCTTTTAAAATGTTCCTGCCAGTTGCTCTGTGTGTGTCCTCTATACTCACCAAGTTTCATTTCTTTGAAATCTCCCTAGTTTGGGTACCCAGGAGCTCGAACATGGGTACCCCACCGCTAATGAAAGGCATAAGCCCTTTGTAGTTTACGAGATCTTTCTCATTTTTTTTCCAACGAATTTCTTTTAAAACTTTCCTGCTAGTTGTTCTATATACGCCCTCTATACTCACCAAGTTTCATCTCTTTGAAAACTCCTTAGCTCTGTATAAGTCCTCTATACTCACTAGCTGGGGCAATCAGTAGCTCGAACTTGGGTTCTCAAATATTCCAGGTTTTACTATTTGTAAAGTTCATTTATGTAGATGTTTTGATTTTTGTTTTGTTTGATTTTTTCCGGAAAGCATAATACTTGAAAAATTGAATAGCTCTTATTCAGACAGGCCGCAAAGTTTATTATATAATTAAGTAAAATGTTGTATATATATTTTTTACTTGTTTTTATTCTTGTTCTATATACTTTGTATAACAAATATGGATGTTATTAATTATCTTCTGCTATAGAAGACCAAAGCAGGCCCACGATTTTGAAGCAACGTCGATTGAACGGTTTCAACGTCAAGACTCGGCGTTGTTTCAACGTTCTGTGCACGCTGGGTACGGTTTTCCGAAGTTGAAAGAAAAAAAAACGTTAATAGATAATTTTTAGTAGTTTCTTAAGCGGGAGTTCCATAAAACCGTGCCATTTTTATATTACTTTATCATTATCACTAAGCTGTGTCGTGAAAAAAGGATCCTTTATATGTAAGATCAGTGATAACGTTAAGGCAAATCCGTGTCACGCGAAAACCCGACTCCGAGATTACTAGCGCAGATAATTCAGATTAGACTGCTCATCTAAGCCCCCTTATTAGGTAGGTCGCTCTTACTTGGCCTATGTCTTTGACAGTTCTTAGGGCAGAGAAGACTCTGATTCCATCCCACGGATGCACAGACTGCTCTGAACGTTTGCTAGTCGCGCTTCAAAGAGCAGGTGTTCTTGCCACGCTACTAATATGATACTATTGTGTATAGTCAATTTCCAATAAGGATTAAGAAACTGTATATCTAATCTATCATCTTTGAACAGTGCACTAACGGCTCTCTTTATATTTGTATTTGGATCGTCTGAATGATCATTGTTTTAAACTTTCACAAGATAACAGCGAAGACTCTGATCACAATAGAAATAATAGAAATAGCTTCTGAGGGTTGAAAATGATTAAATACAGAAACATTTAACAAGCAGAAATAGTGCATGTATTGTGACGTTTTGTTTACCTTTGATTCATGACTTTTTCTAGGGTAAAGGGAGAAACATGGGATTTGTGAGGACGTTAATAATGTTATTTACTGGGTAATCTGCACTAGACATATAGCGGGTAATATGCACTAGACTTTTCAGAAACCTTGCTACTCAGTTAGACTTAATCGACTGAAGGTAAAGTTACCATTTAAGCAACATGTGTATAGACCAGTCGTACGCATCTTTTACAAATTTAATTTAGTTTTTATTTTAACACACACAATATACGAATAAGTAACTGTTTAAATATTATCTGTACTTGGCATACGTTTTGAATAACGAATAAGTAACGTATTACCTATTCGTGATTGAATATCGAATAGCGAATAAGTAACTGTTTAGTTATTTCCTATTCAGAAATATAGGACAAATGTTATCTGTACTTGGCATAACTTTTGAATAACGAATAAGTAACGTATTACTTATTCGTTATTGAATATCGAATAGCGAAACGGGAACAAGTTACTAACTTGACGCTTATTACGAAAACATGCCTTTTCAAATATATAGAAAATTTCACCTCCAAAAACTGAAAATTTTCCGATAAAAACTCTGATAGCTTCCATTTTTCTACTCAAAACATAAATTGAGGGTACTCGTTAGAATTGCCTCGCCAAGGCGATTCTAACGAGTACCCACAATTTATGATTTTGAGCAGAAATAAGAAAAATAATGTATATCCTGTAAACCAAAGTTTTACTACATAAAAGTGGGGTTTAAGGGGGTCAAAATTATATAGGTATGTTTTCGTGGTGTCCACAAACACATAAAGAGTCGCTTCTAATGTGTACCCACAACATACGTTTTCGTGGAGAAATAAAACATAATATCAACAATTTTTGGTTGAAAAAAATGCCTTTCATTACGAAAACATGCCTATTCAAATATACTGATAATTTTGCCACCAAAAATGAAATTTTTTAGATAAAAAAATCTGATATTTTTCATATTTCTGCTCAAAACATAAATTGTGGGTACTTGTTAGAACCGCCCCACCGAGGCGGTTCTAACGAGTATCCACAATCTATGTTCTGAGCAAAAATAAGAAAAATAATGTATACCCCTGTAAACCCCAGTTTTACTATATAAAAAGCCGGCCTCGGTGGCGCAGTTGGATGCGCGTCCGACTGGAGACCAGGAGGTCGCGGGTTCGACCCCCGCCGAGGTCGGCAACATTCTTTCGTGGAGATTGATCATGAAATATTTTCTACGGTCATTCTCTCCCTTCCGCTGATTCAAGAAGGGCAGTTGTCAGTTTCTGGCGAAAGAATGTGCACAATACTGGTTAACCGCTTGGAGGACTAAGCCTGAACAGTAAACGTGTGGTTAGGTAAACTGACCGCGCTCGACATGACCCCATTGGGTTGACTGGGCCGTAAAACCTCAACACAACAACATACTATATAAAAGTGGGGTTTAAGGGGGTCAAAATTATATAGGCATGTTTTCGTGATGTTTTGGAGCCATGTCTTGCAAACTTAAACAAGGACGGTGACATCAATCGTTCTCAAATTTCATTGGTTGACGCAAATATCTGTATTTGTAATGACGCGAGCGTCCGAATTTTCGAATAAAACAAAATGAGTATCCTCTTTGGAAAACGTACCTATTGACATATGTGTATTCGCGCAGTCTGACCTGTCTGAGTTGTCCAAAATGAGTCCAGTGAAGATTCTGATCAAACCTTCGCCGCACTTACATGTCCGAAGGTACGTTTTCTGAGGTTGAGGCTCAATTCATATCCCCATTTTTGTCCGAGATAATTACCAAAGTTTGAGTAAATAAGCCGGCCTCGGCGGCTCAGTTGGATGCGCATCCGACTGGAGACCAGGAGGTCGCGGATTCGACCCCCGCCGAGGTCGGCAACATTCTTTCGTGGAGATGATCATGAAATATTTTCTACGGTCATTCTCTCCCTTCCGCTGATTCAAGAAGGGCAGTTGTCAGTTTCTGGCGAAAGAATCTGCACAATAGGTAAACCGCTTAGAGGACTAAGCCTGCCCAGTAAACATGTGGTTAGGTAAACTGACCGCGCTCGACATGACCCCATTGGGTTGACTGGGCCGTAAAACCTCAAAACAAACAAACAAACAGAGTAAATAAATAAATTTAATACAGTTCCGTACAAAAAAGTATATTCTCTATCATTATTGGCATTGGAGGTTGCCTATCGAACACACAGAAAGAATTTAGCTTTATCCTGCTACGAACAATTCTGATCTGGGTCTTGGGAAGGGGTACTGTTATATGTGCGTATGTACACACTATGCAAGCCGATACAACCGCAGTTGCACGATACAAACCCTGCGGTCATTCCCCGAAACTGCGCGTACAATAAACAAGTGACAAGTAAGTACTTCATATTCATTTTATAGCGCGGTGGAGCAAAAGGTAAAAATCTTTTTACGGAATGCTGTTCAGCATTATTGAAACTATCATTGTACCTACTTTATTTTCTCGAAACAGTCCTCCATAGAATATTGTGGTGAAGAATATATGCAAAAATCGCCTTTCATAGACCTATGTTAGCAAAACCCCTTTCAAAATCACTCTTCCCCACCATTATCTTCCTTCTCTTTATGGACCACAACAACCCGAATAATTGTAGTGTCTTGCTACAGAAATGATTTATTACAGAATGTTTCATGAAATGAACAATAATCTTTGAATAGTAGAGGGGTACAATCTTTAGGATACTACTTCCAGTTGCAGCATTCTTTTGACGATACACCTCACAGTGCATCACGAAAACATGCCTATATAATTTTGACCCCCTTACACCCCACTTTTGTATAAAACTGGGGGTTTACAGGGGTATACATTATTTTTCTTATTTCTGCTCAAAGACATCGATTGTGGGTACTCGTTAGAACCGCCTCATCGAGGCGGTTCTAACGAGTACTTACAATCTATGTTTTGAGCAGAAATAAGAAAAATATAAGAGTTTTTCATCTGAAAATTTTCATTTTTTGGTGGTAAACTTCTCAATATATTTGAATAGGCGTGTTTTCGTAATGAGAAGCATTCTTTCGTTTTTTCGACAAGTTAGCAAGAAAATGATACAACTCACGGTTGCATTATGTCGAGATTAAGATGCATGCCGTTATTTTTTGTAAGGCATTATCTGAACACTCACTGAAATCTTTGAGTGATGTTCAGGACTTTTATCAAACACTGAGCGCCATTTCAGCATTTTACATACATGTATGACAACTATGTGCAATTTATGAACGCTCAGAAGTTTTCGTGGCATTCAAGAACAAGCATCTCCTATTTACTCTTATAGTCACTTGTTGAACGTTTTTTTTTTTGTTTTTTTTTTTTGTTTTGTTTTGTTTTTTTGTTCATAAAAGCTGTAAAAAATGACATCAAATAGACGTTTACGGACATGAATATTAGCTCGGGTTATTGTCACCTGGCGACAACAGCCATGTGTAAACCAAATAGAGTTAAAGATCCACGAATATTTCACAAATCGGCGATTTTAAAGCACTGAAATGTAATATTTTCTGTAACTCATTAAAGCGTCTCCGATAATCGTTAAACGATAACAGGTATACAGCTTGAATAGTCCAATTAAGCTAATAATTTTTGGCATTGTGTGATTTCATATCTTAAACCTCGTGCAGAAATCCCAGGCAGCTGGTCAATTTTAGTGTAAGCCACAGTACTGTAGATTGTTAAAGGTAACTTAAAATTAGAAAAAGTGTATTTGAGAGAGAGAGAGAGAGAGAGAGAGAGAGAGAGAGAGAGAGAGAGAGAGAGAGAGAGGCCCTTTAGGTTAATATTCGAGAGGGGAGTGGGAAACCCAGCTAGCATTCTTTATAAATCTACAGCGGGCCGTTATCGGCCCGTCAACTACCCTGACGGGCCGATAACCGCCCGCTATAGATTTATAAAGAATGCTTACTGGGAAGAGAGCCGTTTAGGCTAATATTCGAGAGGGGAGTGGGAAAGAGAGCCGTTTAGGCTAATATTCGAGAGGGGAGTGTTAGCCAGATTTTACTCATCTACCCTATTGTTTTGTCTCGCTCATCATTACGAAAACACACCTATTCAAATATATAGAAAATTTCACGTCCAAAAACTGAAAATTTGCAGATAAAAAAATCTGTTATTTTTTCCTATTTCTGCTCAAAATATAGATTGTGGGTACTCGTTAGAACCGCCTTGCCGAGGCGGTTCTAACGAGTACCCACAATCTATGTTTTTGAGCAAAAATAAGAAAAATAATGTATACCCCTGTAAACCCCAGTTTTACTATATAAAAGTGGGGTTGAAGGGGGTCATAATTATATAGGCATGTTTTCGTGATGTAACTGTTATGTGGCACCGTTATAAAATTGCAATGTTTGGTCTTGCATATTCCTTAGCTGTAGACACAATCAATCTTGACAGTTTCTCCAAAGAAAACAATAAATTTGAATAAGTTACTAAAAATCCACATTATTATACTGCCCGACTCATATTCGTCTTGTAATTGTTTTCTAAGGAAAATTAAAACCTGAAACATGTGGAGATTCTTTTGTTTACTGAGAATCCAAACCCACTCGCTGTGTAATTTGTTCATTTTTTTCAATGTCGTTCTGCTTCTGTTTTTGTGCGTCCGGCAGTGAATTTAGTTCACCAAGCCTCTTACGCCGAAGATTTTCGTAAATTCCGCACAGATTGTATGGAACTGACCAAAATCTTAGGCGTAAGATGGTTAGTGAATCAAGCACCAGACAATTTCAGCCTAATCAGAGCCTTAAAAGTCCGAGTCTTGGATCTTGGGCTAACCGAAGAACATCCTGCAAAGATTTTAAAGGAGTCCGTGAAAATGCTACAAGGAGACCCAGCGGACACATGACGTAAATATAACGTCGCCTCAACGTCGATGCAACGTCATTACGTTGCATCGACGTTGAGGCGACGTTGTATTTACGTCATGTGCGTGCCGGGGAGTCTCAGATAACTGGCCAACTATTTTCATTTAATGAAAATGGGCTTTGGACTGAATGGGCGAATCAGGGATACGGTCATAATGCCTAAAGTGTCTGCAAAAATTTCGCCATTGTATTTCATTGTGCGTCGTATCAGTTTTGTGCCAAAAATAGTCAAAGAACGTTTCCACTATCAGGTGTATCGTGAATAGTGCTGCAACGTAGTATCTGAAGAATTATACCCCTCTACTATTCAAAGATTATTTGTTCCATTACGAAAACATGCCTATTCAAATATACTGAAAATTTAACCACCAAAACTGAAAATTTTCAGATAAAAAAATCTGATATTTTTCATAATTCTGCTCAAAACATAGATTGTGGGTACTCGTTAGAACCGCCTCGCCGAGGCGGTTCTAACGAGTACCCACAATCTATGTTTTGAGCAGAAATAAAAAAAAAATGTATACCCCTGTAAACCCCAGTTTTACTATATAAAAGTGGTGTTTAAGGGGGTCAATATTTTATAGGTATGTTTTCGTGATGATTTCATGAATCATTCTGTAATAAATCATTTCTGTAGCAAGACATTATAAACATTCGGGTGCTTGTCGCCCAAAAAGAGAAGGAAGATAATGGTGGGGAAGAGTGATTTTGAAAGGGGTTTTGCTGACGTAGGTCTTTGAAAGGCAATTTTTTGCATATATTCTTCACCACTATATTTTATGGAGAACTGTTTCGAGAAAATAAAGTAGGTACAATGATAGTTTCAATGATGCTGAACAGCATTCCATAAATAGTTGTTTTTTTTTTTACCTTTTGCTCCATCGCGCTATAAAATGAATATAAAGTACTTACTTGTCACTTGTTTACTGCACGCGCAGTTTCGCGGAATGACCGCTGGGTTTGCGGTTGTATCGGCTTGCATAGTGTGATGTATTTTTCCCTCGTTTTTCATCTGTTTACTTTACGCTTGCACATTTGATGTATCAATGGACTGGCTAAATATTAGCGTAATAGTCGTAATCACGTGACTATTACGTGTTAACGAATCACGTTACAAGCGAGTGTATGCATACATGTATTAAAAAAAAAAAAAAAAAAGAAAAAGAAAAACTCGAAGGGACTAGCACCTAATGGCCATTGCAGGAAAGATTTGCCAACATGAAAAATTACTTTACTCGTATCTTTTGAGCCAGCGCTCGAGAAAACCTGCAAAATGGCATGTGCGCTCAGCGAAGACTCATACCAGCCTTGGCATTCGCCCAGTCTGATCAGAGTCTTCGCTTTCCGCATGAAGAAAGCTTGGGTCCTTAGCTACCCATTGAGCGCATAACGAAGACTCTGATCAGACTGGGC
Source organism: Anodontia alba (assembly GCA_964016985.1). NCBI lineage: Eukaryota > Metazoa > Mollusca > Bivalvia > Lucinida > Lucinidae > Anodontia > Anodontia alba. Next base: position 19,835,446 of record OZ024832.1, on the reverse strand, counting down.
GGATTCCCAGTCTGCTCTGAGTCATTGCTGGGTGTACATGCCATTTTGTACGTTTTATTATGCGCTGACTCATTTATGTACATTTATCAAGTAGAGTTCGCGTTGTTGGCATTGGAGCCTGTTTGTTCGAACAGGGGTGAGCCCGAAAAAAAAAAGAAAAAAACAACAACAAAAAAACAAACAAACAAAAAAAACAGGGCCCATTTGTTCAAAGCGTCGTTAGCTTAACGAGCTCGTTAAGGGTCATTTCGTTAACTGTTTTAGCGGATTCAATATACAATATTCTGATATTTTTTGCTGAAAAAAAATGTGAAAAGCTACTCACATTTTTTCAGCAAAAAATTTCAGCATATTTGCGTATGACTCGATGTAAATTTTAACGAATCGTTAACTAACGACATCGTTAGTTTTGAACAACTGGGCCCTGATGATTAGAAAGTGGTGAAATGTCATTCTGATTTAGGAGAATTATTTCACTTATTTGCCTTGAATACGGACTACGTGGAACTAAAGCATAGGCCTTGATTCATTCTGGAGGTCCTGCCTGAGGCGCTCTCATGTAGGCCTATCTCTCTGAAAACGTATATATTGGCGATCCGCAGGATAAGAGTTTACAAAAAGCTAATCATTACGAAAAAACGCCTATTCAAATATGCTGAAAATTTCATCACGAAAAAATGAAAATTTTCAGATAAAAATCTGATATTTTTCACAATTCTGCTCAAAACATGGATTGTGGGTACTCGTTAGAACCGCCTCGACGAGGCGGTTCTAACGATTACCCACAATCTATGGTTTGAGCAGAAATAAGAAAAATAATGTATATCCCTGTAAACTCTAGTTTTACTATATTAAAGTGGGGTTTAAGGGGGTCAAAATTATATAGGCATGTTTTCGTGATGGATGATAAATGGTTGCTATAAATGGTTGGTTGTTTTTTTACCTACACCAGTGCGTTAAGAGTGAAAGGATGTCTTTAATTCACTTTTATCGTCTATTTGTGTTTCGCAATAATTTGTTTTACAGTCAGTCGGAACCTGTATATCTCTGAATTATTAGAATTGCGACTCTTTGTTCAGAATTGTTTAACCCTTTTAAGCCCAGTGGATTCTTCTATCATAACACTTTGGACAGGTCCTTCTTATATATAAGGGGTGTCTGGTTAGATTAAATGATTATAATGTTTTTTTGAAATTTCTGAACTTAATGCAAACAGTGTAGACCCTGATCAGACGTCGTGTTTTGCGGCGTATGATCTGGGTCAGCATTGTTTGCCAATGTCCCGCTTTATGGGATGCTAGGCTTAAATAAGTTGACCTTTAATTATTTCCCCTCTAGTGGCGACTTTTGTCGTCTGCTGATAACCTTTGCAAACAGTTTGGACCAAAATCAGGCCCAACAAAACGTCGGAACTTATCTGGATCCAAACTGTTCGACACTCTGATGGTATTCATGATTTTTTTTGAAACAGTTAATTTAAAAGAAAACCTACAGACGACAAAACAGCATGCAAAATTACCCTGCATGCAAAGAGTTAAACCTCCAATCACAACTGCAGCAGACGATACTTTCAAATTTTTTTTTTTTTTTTTTTTTTTTTTTTTTCATTATTATTTTCATCGAAAGTAAGTCTGAACATTTTATGTGAATCATCTGTCAAACAGCAACTGCAAAGCAGACGATTCACATGAAATGTCAATGAAAAAATAGCATGTTGTCTTCAACAAATATTACTGGGTGCTTTAAGAGTTAAGTGTACATCGCCTATCTTAGATTTGTTTAAATGACCTCACTTTATTCAGTGATGTTTAACACTTTCAACTATACAGACTAAAGATAGATGCAAACAGTGTGAAACGTCTTATCAGGATCTACGCTCTTTACCTGTTTTACTTTGTCACTATACTGTTTTGCATTTTGTTTTCGATTTTTGCCTATATTGTATCCCTTTTTGAGACAATGGATTCATTCAAATTCAAAGATGGAAGAGTCCAATTCGGAAAGTCAGGGAGGAAAGGGTTAACTATCTAATGCTTCTATATTGTATAAACCAACCACCGGCAGATTTTTTGTGTATTTCAATTTTAAACAAAAAGGTCATAGTAATGTGGATAATATTTCAGGGGTTCAAAGATATTTTAACTAGCAATTCAACTGACAACAAATTAATGATTTACAGATATTTAACGCTTAACATGCTGGGTAAAATTTTCAGCAGACGGCATCTTGGAATAGTTTTCTTATTTTTCTCGGAAAATATTGGATATTTCAAGCCAAATACCAAAGCTTTCTTTCTGGGGAAAAATAAGACAAATATTCCAAAATGAAATCTGCCGAATTTAAAGTAGAATGCTAAGCGTCAAACGCTCATACCCAGTAAGCATTCTACATAAATCTATAGCGGGCCGTTATCGGTCCGTCAGCTACCCTGAAAGGCCGATAACGGCTCGCTATAGATTTATATAGAGTGCAAGCTTGGTATATTGTATTTAGGCTAAACTTTGGTAAATGGTCCTATATGCTAAAAGTAACTTTCTTGCTTATTGTTTATTCAGTTGAGCAGTTCTGTTACTCTGTGTGTTGAGGATGAAAAAAGTGGGAAAACGACATGTTCGGCTATGAGCGACGACACAAGCAATCTACGCTACGAAATATCTTTTGGTTTGCAAATTATTAGCGCGGACACCAACGCTACAATGTATTTGGTAATGGAGGCATTTCGTCAACAAGCTGTAAGCAAGATTGTGAACCATCAGTCCCTATATTTCGACACCATCGACGTCAGTTCCTTTAGTATCGAAAGTATCAAACAATGTAATGCTACTACAGATGTTGTTGAGACAGGATTGGTCTCACGTCAGAATGAGACCCAACCATTTCTTACGCTGGACCAGTCAGAAATATCTACAACAAATCACAACAACTTTGAGTACATAAGCAGGGTTAGTTTGTATGTAGAGAAGACAAGAAACCGAACCGCTCTAGAATTATTGCTACTAAAATCCAGAAGTAAGATGTATAATCTATCTGTTGAGAGTGGATTTGTTATTCTTAAAAGTTTTCCGTATGACAGTTTTTCAGAGTGCATTAATCAACAACAAAAAAAATCATTATGTAATATATCTGTAAATAATAATGACAATCAGTATCAAGAAAGTGCCATAACTTTACGTGTAAATAAATTACTTTCATGCTCATTAAGTCAAATGGAAAATTACACAGAAAGCATAATGGCAGAGATATGCTTAAAACATATACCATTTGAGCGAGTGACTAATTCGTCGACTCTGAAACTGTGCAACAATGATTTACCATTGCTGAGTATGAAACCAGTCGCTACGACCATAGAACCATTACAACTGGCCAATGGTATCTTCAGTTTCATCTGTACTGTATGCTCACTTGTTTGTCTTGCCTTTACATTCCTCACATATATGCTATTCAAGAGCATCAGGACAATACCTGGTATTAATAACATCAATTTAGTCTTTAATCTGTTTTGGGCACAAGCATTGACGCAGTTTGGCGTTTTACAAACATCGCACCCTGTTGCTTGTTTTGCTCTTAGTATTTTCACCCATTATTTCTGGCTTGGGTCGTTTTGTTCCATGAATATTTGTTCCTTTCACATGTTTAAGGTCTTTACTTCACCCTTATATTCGCAAATGGGTAGAAGCAAAGCGATTATATTAAACTACTGCCTGTATATATATTTAGCACCAGCTATAACCATTTCCATATACATTCTCATCAAATGGTTACTTGATGGCTCTGAAAATCTTGGATACGGTGGCGATGTCTGCTTTCTTTCAGAAACGGTTTCCATAGTGATCATGTTTGTAATTCCAGCATCTCTGATTATCATATTAAATGCAATCTTTTCAGGACTTGCGTACTGGCACATTCGTTCATCGCCGCGTGTTCAGAGTAATAAAAGCAGAAGAAACGACTTCAAGATTTATGTAAAGCTATTAACTGTGACAGGAATCGCATGGCCAATGATATTTATCGATATTTTACTTCCTTTATCTCCACTTTCGTTTGTTTCAACTTTTGCAAATGCATTTCAGGGTGTATTTATATTTGCGGCTTTCATTTGTAACGAAAAAGTAGGAAGTATGTACAAAATGTCTTGCTGCAAAACACAATGGATTATTTCGAAAGGTTCAGAGAATCAGTCTACGAACTTACGGACTATTTCACACGAACAAAACGGTATTATAAAACATACCTGAATTACGTTACTACACCTATGTGAAATGTATACCCCAAAGCCATCGCTCTAGATCAGGCGTTTTTTTTTTTTGTTTTTTTTTTTTTTTTTTTTTTTGCTTTTTTTTTTTTGTCGATTGAGGTATTTATACATAAGTTCCTGTTCCTGACTCTCAGACTCCTGTCTTTCATTTCGTTTCGGCAAGAGGGAGTCAAGGAGACATGGACAGATGTTGTTGTATACTGACTGATGTCAATGACTGGTCTTATTCTGATGAATGGGACCAGGATTTACATCAGTCTTGAAAAAAAAAAACTTAAAAGTTCTAAGCAATATTAGTACAAAGCTATGTCTTTTTTTTTTTTTTTTAAGAATAGCTCTGTCCATTACTAGGTGAACGCACGCCGTCATTGCAGTGTCTACTTAAACATTAAGACGATATTGTCCATACGGAATTGCGGTGGTGTCATTTCTCTGACTAAACTGAACTTATTAGGTGCAGGGCGTTGGGTAGGCGCTGGGTCGACGTTGACTCGGCGCCATGACCTTGTTTTGGGGCCGAGTCAATGTCGATTCAGCGTTGTGTGTCTGCTGGGAATGTTTGCTAAGAATATTAATTATTTTCGTAATTGTGAGGACGCGGATTCAGCGGGCTTGTCCGTGCAGTGTAGTCGGTACATTCGTAAGCCATCTGTTCGTCTAATTTGAGTATAGTAACTGTGTGGTCTGTAGATAATGGGTTAGAATTAAGTCCGTATTGCAGCTTTAGTAAACTATGAGTTACCTCGCTTACACCGCAAACAGAAGCTATGCTTTATATATATTCAGGCTATTCCCACCCCCACATAAGTTCCATATTTGTTTCAAACTTTATTCTTGCCAAGAAAGTGTCATATATTTGTGCAATGCTATTCTAGTTTACATGTAAATGTATATGCCACCATGTCTCAATGTAGTATACTTGTTCATATCCTCATATGTCTGTATAGACCTGAGTGTTAATAATAAAGTTCTGTTCTGTTCTGTTCTGATTACAATCGAGCCGTATGTATACAAACGCCAAAATTTCCTAAAAAAGCTGTCCATGTGATTATCATTGACAAAAATGAACCAAACCGCGCGTTAGACGAAATTCAGGTAACGGTTATTTATAGCCACGCTATTCTTGTCGCTGTGACGTCAGAGTGCAGTGTATAAAACCTGGACTGGGACATTTGGGATATTGGCAAACAGCGCAGACCCAGATCAGATGCCGCAGAACGTGGCGTCTGATCAGGGTCTGCACTGTTTGCTTAAATTACAGGAAGTTAACGAAGCATTGAGAAACTCTTACGTCCCCGTCCAGGACCATTTTTCTAGCCTACACTCAGAGACAATCGACCTACCAGTGCTGTCAGTGCTTTGATTTTTCAACCTGTTACTTTTTGTGCCAAGTAAAAGTGCCTTGTAAAGGCACTTCTGTTGAGGACCAAAATATTTACTTTCATGTAGAAATAAGACAAGTAATTACATCACGAAAACACGCCTATATAATTTTGACCCCCTCAAACCCCACTTTTATATAGTAAAACTGGGTTTTACAGGGGTATACATTATTTTCCTTATTTCTGCTCAAAACATAGATTGTGGGTACTCGTTAGAACCGCCTCGACGAGGCGGTTCTAACGAGTACCCACAATCTATGTTTTGAGCAGAAATAGAAAAAATATCAGAGTTTTTTATCTGAATATTTTCAGTTTTTGGAGGTGAAATTTTCTATATATTTGAATAGGCGTGTTTTCGTAATGTCTGGATTTTTCTCGAACACAGCTGTGTTATCTATGACGTTTTCAGTATACAGCTGACTCTCGTAATCTCGACCTCGCTTATCTCGAATAACCGCTTATCTCGAAGTGAAAATTTGGACCCTGCCTAAACATGAAAATTTAAAAACAGGTAAAAAATATTGTGGAAAAGAGGAGAAGCAATTTCTCCTCTTTTCCACAATATTTTCAATATGCCTCCAAATTGTAAGAGTCCAATTACACATATATTTGTTAAAAGTGGTTGTTCGAATTTTTTTCCTCAATTCTGCAAATCTGATATGTCGAGGTATGGATATCTCGAAGTATTTCAGAGAGTCCCTTGGAATTCGAGATAACGAGGGTCGACTGTCTAATATGGAGAAGAATGTGTACAGCTGAGCCACAACGTCAGAAAACGTCCCTTGAGACATGTGCGCCCAGAGATGATTCAGTTAAGCCTGCGCATTTGCGCAGTCTGATCAGAATCTTCACTTGGCACATTTTGGATAGCCAAGGATACAAAGTATCTTCATGCGGACAACGAAGACTGATCAGACTGCACTGATGCGCAGGCTGATATAAGTCTTGGGTGGGCTCACATATCAGAAGGTACGTTTTCTCACGTTGTGACTCAAAATTGATAAATGCGATTGTAAGCGTGATGTAGTAATTATTTTAGTATATTACCTCCCGTTATTGGATGGATGTCGTCTTCGAACATTGCTTCATTTTGGCAAAGGGGATTGCCGCTTACATGACTGTACTTTGTGTGCCTAATTATCGAATTCATACTCCGAATGGCATGTTACTCTCACAGAATAATCCTGTGCGAATGACCAAAAACAATATTTCGGCGAGGCGCTTCTAATGAGTACCAACAATATATGTTTATACGCAGAAATAAGAAAAAAACTATCTCAGAATTATCACTAAGTACTCCTTCTTAACAATTCCTATGGTTCCTTATTTGTTCTCCTTTCGATGCCTAACTAACACTGTGCTTTGTGATCGTGGCAAAATCAAGCCTATTCAAATATACTGAAAATTTTACCACCAAAAAATGAAAATTTTCAGATAATAATTTCTGATATTTTTCATATTTCTGCTCAAAGCATAGATTGTGGGCACTCTTTAGAATCGCCTCGCCGAGATGGTTCTAACGAGGATCACAATTTATGTTTTTGAGCAGAAATATGAAAAATGATGTATACCCCTGTAAACCCAGTTTTACCATATAAAAGTGGGGTTTAAGGGAGTACCCCTGTAAACCCAGTTTTACTATATAAAAGTGGGGTTTAAGGGAATCAAAATTATATAGGTATGTTTTCGTGATGGGTTAACTTCCCTTATAGTCTTTTGATTCCTCCAATGAGAGTATCATGGGCATGCTCCTATGTATTCTTACACCTAACACATTGCCATTTTAATGTCCTACATCTTTATCATCACGAAAACACGCCTATATAATTTTGACCCCCTCAAACCCCACTTTTATATGGTAAAACTGGGGTCTACAGGGGTAAACATTATTTTTCTTATTCCTGCTCAAAAACATAAATTTTGGGTACTCGTTAGAACCGCCTCGTCGAGGCGGTTCTAACGAGTACCCACAATCTATGTTTTTAGCATAAATATGAAAAAAATATCAGACTTTTTATCTGAAAATTTTCATTTTTTTGGTGGTAAAGTTTCCAGTATATTTAAATAGGCATGTTTTCGTAATGTCAAGTCTATTTTACTGCCTTTTTATGTGTCGAACATACTGTACTTTTAACCCATCAAGAAGAAGAAAATGGACTTAATGACTTATATGACTTTTGAAATTTAGTGTTCATTACGGAAAACATACCTATATAATTTTGACCCCCTTAAATCCCACTTTTATATAGTAAAACTGGGGTTTACAGGGGTATACATTATTTTTCTTATTTCTGCTCAAAACATAGATTGTGGGTACTCGTTAGAACCGCCTTGTCGAGGCGGTTCTAACGATTACCCACAATCTATGTTTTGTGCAGTAATATGAAAAATATCAGAATTTTTTGTCTGAAAATTTTCATTTTTTTTTTGGTGGTAAAATTTTCAATATAGTTGAATAGGCGTGTTTTCGTAATGATCTCTTATATTATTATTTACATTTCTTGACTGTTTTCTGTTAGAATACTGGGGCCAGTTGTTCAAAACTAACGATGTCGTTAGTTAACGTTTTGTTAAAATTTCAAACAGTAATATCTCAAAAGTGCCGTTATTTTTTATTGAAAAAAATGTGAGAAGCTTTTAGCTTCTCACATTTTTTCAACAAAAAAGTTAGTTTATTTGATTATAAAGTCGTAAAACACTTAACGAGTTGACCTCTTAACGAGCTCGTTAGGCTAACGATGCTTTGAACAACTAGCTCCTGGTATTTGGCTTTGGCGTTACAGTACCGCTACTGCGAGAATTGTTGTATATGCTGTTGGATGAGTGACAAAACGTGTAGACCCTGATCAAACGCCGAGTTCTGCGGCGTCTAATCTGGGTCTACATTGTTTTCTCAGGCGTTTCTATCCGAATATTTTGGTTTAATACGATACTGCTACATATGTTAATCTTCTTTTTATAAAAATCCAATTCTTTACGCTACATGGCATGGACAGACGTACAGTCGAACCTGAATAACTCGAACATCTTTGGGACCATGGAAAATTCGTTCTAGACATGGGTAGTTCAAGCAACTGAGGATTATCTTTAGAAGACGAGCGGAAATAAAATAGTGATGTCTTTTCGATCTTCTAGAAAATAATGGTATGTTGAGTGTATTCATTTGAATCACTTCTAATGAGTACACATAACGTACATTTTTAGGATGAAAAAAAGGGGAAAAAAATCTAATTAAGCCCTAAACATTTCTGTTCTAGAGCTGTCGGAAAATTTCTCATAGGGACTCAAAACGAGTTCGAATTAGCCATGGTAAACGAGTCATCGGTGTTTGACTCATTGATGTTTTACTGGAGTTTGTTTAGAGGTTTGATCAGAAGAATTGTGTAATGTGGAAAACGGCCCTTATACAATATGCGAAAATCAATGTCTCGCCGGGATCAGTATGCGTATTCTTACATGTAATTACGACCTTCAAATATATATAGACGGACAGATAAGGCCCAGAGCAAACACTGAGTGGATGCGTAAGCATATCTGAGCTTTCGTTGTTTATATATGATGCGTATCGCACAAAAAGGACCCTTTTACAGTTTGCGGACAACGCAGGCCCTGATCAGCCTGCGCTTATGCGCAGGCTGATCTGGGCCTTCGTTGTCCGCTTACAGAATCAGTTGGTACCGTAGTATATGTCGACGAACAGAGAATACTTAGATCAGACTGCAGGGATGCGCATACTGATCTGGACCATGGTCGCCCGAAAATTATGTGAGAGCCCTTTTCGTGCGTTGCGCATCATATGGTATAAGACTCTTTCCGCATTCTGTGCACCATTAATGTTGTGACGTGTTGTTTACACGTTTTCTTTAAAAAAAATCACAGCATAAAACGATTTCTTATATTGTAAATTTCTAAATGTTGCACTAAAATATTGACGCGTAACATAAGAGCCTTTACGCCAACATTACGAAAATACACCTATTCAAATACAGTCGACTCGTTATCCCGAATTCCAAGGGACTCACTGAAACACTTCGAGATATTCGTACCTCGACATACCAGAGTTGAGAGAGTGAGGAAAACAATAAATTGAACAACCATATTTAACAAATGAATATGTAATTTGACTCCTGAATTTAGAAATATATATATAAACTAATATGGAAAAGAGAAGAAATTTCTCCTCTTTTCCGCATTATTTTGTTACCTGTTGCCATAGTTACATGTTAAAACAGGGACTAGATTTTCACTTCGAGATAAGCGGTAATTCGAAATAAGCGAGTTGGAGATAACAAGGTTCGACTGTATATTGAAAATTTCACCACAAAAAAACTGTAAGTTTTCAGATAAAACATTCTGATATTTTTAATATTTCTGCTCAAAACATAGATTGTGGGCACTCGTTAGAACCGCCTCGCGGAGGCGGTTCTAACGAGTACCTACAATTATGTTTTTGAGCAGAAATAAGAAAAATAATGTTTACCCCTGTAAATCCCAGTTTTACTATATAAAAGTGGGGTTTAAGGGGGTCAAAATTATATAGGCATGTTTTCGTGATGAATTCGGATAAACATCACGAAAACATATCTATATAATTTTGACCCCCTTAAACCCCGCTTTTATATAATAAAACTGGGGTTTACAGGGGTATACATTATTTTTCTTATTTCTGCTCAAAACATAGATTGTGGGTACTCGTTAGAACCGCCTCACCGAGGCGGTTCTAACAAATACCCACAATCTATGTTTTGAGCAGAAGTATGAAAAATATCAGTTTTTATCTGAAAATTTTCAGTTTTTGGAGGTGAAATTTTCTATATATTTGAATAGGCGTGTTTTCGTAATGGAACCCGCGTAGTATGACCAAGGCCTTCTTTGCACGATAACAGAATAAATGACTATAATATGTCGGTGCACAAAGAAAGTCTTGGTCAGACTGCGTGGATGCGAATGCCAACCTGGGTCTTCAAACATATGACATAAAGATTTTCTCTGCATTTTGCATATATTGTGTTCTTGTATAGTTTTTTTTTCAATGTATTATGCTGAGATGTTTATTAAAATTATTGACTTATATTCCGGCAATTCAATATATTCATAATTTTTTAGTCAGCAGAACATAAAATAAACTTATAAACAAGAGGCCCATGGACCATAATTGGCTCACGTGAGTAAAAGAGTCATTGCATATCTGCAGATGCCTTGCAAAATTTTCCCATTATTGCCACAGCAACTAGCACAGAAATTTGACAGTGCCGTAAAAAGGTCAAAGGCCATCTTAGGATCACCCGTTGAACAAACTTGGTAGATCTTGCGTCCCCAGTGCTATATACCAAGATTCAGCCTCAAAACTTTCTTGGTTCCGGAGGAGAAGATTTTTAACTGTTTTTACCATTATGGGCATGGCAGCTATTTTGTGCAAAACCATCTGAATAATTTCTAGTACCACATCGACAGAATGCCCCATGTAAAATCTACTGAAAATAAAAAGCGGTTTCAGAGAAGGTTTATACGTTTTTTATACATGTACAAAGCCCAAGGGCAAAGGCAGATACCCCGAGGGGCTAAAATTGTTATTGTAACTAACAATTTTTTTCTGTTTCAATAAAACATTGTAAGTTTCAACTATAAAAAGGTCATCCTAGGATCATCATCTGTTCAAACTTGATAGACCTTGAGTCCCCAACGCTTTTTACCAAATTTCAGTCTCAAAGTTTTATTGGTTCTGGAGAAGAAGATTTTAAGTGCTTTTGTTTTACCATATATGGACATGGCGGTCATCCTGTTTAATGATATGGAACCATTTGAACAAATTGTCAATATCACTGTGACAGAAGGCTCCGGTGAAAGCTGGTTAAAATTGGTCAAGCGGCGACGTTTGAAGATTACACGATTTTAACATGTATATTGTCAAGGGGACAATTTTTATTGTCACTAAAATAATTTACTACTTAAATCATACATTGCAAGTTTCAGTCATTAGTCTTTAGTACATTTTCAGAAAAATGATTTTTTCAACAGTTTTCCAATACCTGAGTATGATGATGCAAATTTGACCTTGCCATAGAAAGATCAAAGTCTATCATAGGATAATCAAAATTTGAACAAATTTTGTAGACAGGAGTCTCCATGTGAAATTTGAAGAAAATTGTCCCAGGGGTTTCAGAGGAGAAGTCGGTCAAAAGTTTGGACGAACGGATGACGGACGGACGGACGGACGGACGACGGGCGGCAAGTGATGACAATAGCTCATCCTGAAAACGGTGTCGAGTCTTATCACACATACACACACGCACACTCGCACGCTTGCACGCATACATATACGCGCGCGCATAAGCGTTTGTGTTTAAAAGTAAATACTCAAAGATTCAAGATAATGAAAGAAATTTGTAAGCATTTTTTCTCTAATCAAGATCCAATTCAGTAAATGCCTTTAGGCTAGCTATCGTCTCCATAGCTACTGGAAGTATTTCAGAGGTTGGCATGATGAAACCTCCTTCAAAGCGTGTTTCTGGACGTAGTTCGAAGAGGTAGGAGTACTTTATACCAATATCGTAAAAGTAATCTTTAGACGACCCAGAAAGAATATCTGAAAATGAATAGAATTGAACTGCAGCGTGACAAAAATCAGCCGCAACGTGAGAAAACGTACCTTATGACGTGCGCTCAACGAACTGTCAACTCAGCCTGTGTATCGTTGTCGGTATGAAGAAACTTAGCATCCTAGGCTATCAAAAAGGCGCACAGGCAAGATTCTGATCAGACTGTGAATGCGCATGCTTACCTGAATCTACGCTGGGTGCAAATGTTCCGAAGGTGCGTATACTGACGTTGCGGCTTATATTAACCCTTAAAGCGCCAGTCACAACTATTGTCGTCTGCTTTGTCATCTGCTTGTGATTTTAAAAGTCATTTTTGCAAACAGTGTGGACCCAGATCAGACTGTTCCTTTAGGAGCAGTCTGATCAGGGTCCACACTGTTTGCCTGTATGCAAAAATAGGTTTGAAAAGTCTGCAAGAATATTCAGCAGACGACATAAACAGACGACATTTTCAGATGCAGTTTTTTCTTGGCGCTTTAAGGGTTAATCAACTCCTCAACCGTCACGAAAACACGCCTATATAACTTTGACCCCATTAAACCCCACTTATATATAGTCAAACAGGGGTTACAGGGGTATACTTTATTTTTCTTATTTTGCTAAAAAACATAGATTGTGGGAACTCGTTAGAATCGCCTTGCTGAGGCGGTTCTAACGAGCTTCCACATTTTTGTTCTGAGCAGAAATATGAAAAATATCAGAATTTTGTATCTGAAAACTTTCCTTTTTTGGTTGTAAAATTTTCAATATATTCTCAACAAAATAATGTAAGGGTCATTTAGTGCAATTCTTCATATATGCAAACTTTGACCGAGTCTGTGGGCAAAACCACAAAAGATATTGAAATATTGTTGATTGTTTCTTAAAGTGGAACGCGAGAAGGCGTGTTTCGAACAACAAATTCTGAAATGAAAATTTTCATTTTAAAATTCGTACAACATGCTACCTTTTTTACCCCAAACTGAAAACTTGACATTTGAACGTGATGAATAAAGACTTGACTTTTAACTATGAATAAATCATAGAGAGAGCTTTAATTTCAATGAAAGAAACTCACATTTTCCTACAGGTACCCTCTAAAGAATATTCACAGTCTATGGGGAATCATCGAGCCAATTTTAGTCTCTTAAAGGGTTGATCTTTTTTTCTGGTCATATCTGTGTGTCTTTTACCCCTAAGAAAATGGAATTTGCAAGATTGTCTTTGGGGTAAATCATTGTTTGACTAAAAATAGAAAAAAAAATCAGATATTGTGAAAAAAACATCATTTTGGGGTAAAAAGCCATTTTTCAGAAATTCCCATTTTTCTCATCATCTAGGCTGACAATGTTCGCGCCAATGACATTTTGGTGCTTAAACATATTGCTTACATTTTGAGCATATTGAAATGGGCTTGCAAATAGCAGTATTGTCCACGGAATAATTTTAACAACTGACAGGTCATATTTGAATGTTAATCAAAGGGAAACTGAAACTAGTGACCCTTTAATTATTTTGAATATTTGAATTTTTAATTATTTGAATGGGCGTGTTTTCGTAAAGACTATATTATAACATGAATGTTCGACTACAAACTGAAAATCAAAGTATAAGAAAAGCAAAAGGGGGAAGCTTACTGTTTACTGGCACCTGCTCAATCTGGTTTACTTCAGGTATTTGGGATTGAGAGCTACCAAAGTTAATTGCAGAAAATTGCAGGCAAATGCAATTTCACAGCCAAACAAAGAACAGATGGCAAGCAAAGTTAGCAGTCGTTCTCAAAAAGGTGGCAACTCTTACATAATTGTTAGAGGAAAGACATTTGTAAGTGAAATACTACAGATCTTTTTTTAAAACAAATACCACCATGAAAGCTGTGAATGTAAAAAGGTGGAATTTTATACCACTTTTAAATGATTAATTAATTAATTAATTAATTAATTAATAATCAAACACTGACATGTACAGTTAAAACAAAACTATACTTACAGCCTTTTTCTGAGCTAGACAACACGTTGTAGTCTAAACCATTTACGGTTTTCAGCGCTGCCATCATATATTCACCAACAGACTTCTGAATCAGAATGAAATGACACTAGTTAATAGTATAGTTCTACGTTGTTTAGGAAGAGCCACAACCACTGAACATAGTCTACCAATGATACCAAAAGGAAGAGCAGGCAAACCAAAACAGACACAAGCCACCATCACGAAAACATACCTATATAATTTTGACCCCCTTAAACCCCACTTTTATATAGTAGGGGTTTACAGGGGTATACATTATTTTTCTTATTTCTGCTTAATAACATAGATTGTGGGTACTCGTTAGAACCGCCTCGGCGAGGCGGTTCTAACGAGTACCCACAATCTATGTTTTGAGCAGAAATCTGAAAAAAAATATCAGAATTTTTATCTGAAAACTTTCTGTTTTTCGTGGTGAAATTTTCAATATATTTGAATAGGGAAAGCAAAGAAAAGCAAAATGAACCCTCTTCCCCAGCAAGGTGATCACACAGCTAGACAGAATCCATATAATGCTTTCGCTGTAATGAGGAACTGTAGTTAAAATTTGGGCAGGCTGCTATATGTAATTTATCCTAAAAATAGTTTGAACTGCACAAAAATATCAGTGTATAAGTATATCCAGAAATGCCAAAATTACGAAGCACAGCCCTCATGAGACACCAAAAGAAGGAGAGATGCGGAACAAATCAAATGTGGCCATACCAATTCTAGTATGCCAGGGGTGCACGTTTTTGAGTTTATATTCATCTAATACGCAAAACCTGAAAGAAGCTGATGAAGTGCTGATGTTGACAAGTATTATACATCCCCACCCACAGACTAATAATCATGATCAGTGAAAAGCAACGGTGGCAGCTATCAGTCAGAAGACGCCTGCTAAGGAGGCCAGAAAATAGACATACGCACCCAGCATATCAACTACCCGGACTCGTGAAGCCAGACAGCCAAAGACATCATGGAAGCGAGGTGCACTGCAGCAAAGAAACGCGAACGTAGCGAAATACACAAAAAGAAGGGGTGTTAAAACTAATAAGTCATTGCGGAAGTTCTAACAAAGTTGCCAGCACGCGGTCAATTAATGGACAAAAATCAAACACAAAGCAATTATTTGATTGTGGCATGTTTTGCAAATTAGTCCTTAGAGTCACTGGATATTAAAATATATACTGGTGAAAAATGAAGGTGCTGATTAGAGTGCGTGGAGTACGTTGGCTGAACTCAGTCACTACTGTACACACATGTCGTAAGATATACAATAAAATTCCGCTATAACGAACACTCCATTACGAAAGCACGCCTATTCAAATATATTAGACAATATTACCACCGCCTTAGAACGGTCAGTAGAGTAAACCACCGGGGGCATTTAAAGCCCTTTTACAGCCAGCCAACTTCACCCTGGGTCCCGATGCTATTCTTAATACAGAAATACATCAAAATTCGGTTCGCATGAAGGCTCCCAACTCAGTCAATGCATCAAAACGAAAACATAAAAATAAAACTAATCACTGTAATAAACAAAGACGAGTACTCATGGCTAATTCTACTGTATGCCAGAGTAAATGAAAACCAATAGTTGAACCACGGCGGGCCAAGCCAAAGACAAATCATCAAGCCCCAACCCACTGGTTAAAGTTTTACGAAGAGGCCGTCATTGAGTCTGAGGCCCGAACCACTGTCGTGAATTAAAGAGTAGCCATCAATAATGATTGGGTTGACAATTAGGCAAGCAGTCTGCCGCATAATATCCAGGCTATAACCAATTCTTTTCTAACGGTTAATTAGTTTTCTGAATTGCTCCGAAAAGTTAGATTTCTGCACAATTTTTCTAAATCTGTACACTAAGTCTCCGTAAAATTTTGATTTCGATATACCTTGTTGCAGAAGTGATTTCAGACAAACGTTGTATTTTTCTACCAAGACAGTGTCTGCGATAAAGAAAAATCGAAAACGCCTTACGAAGTTTAAAATAACAATAGCCCTGCCTAAGAAATTTGGCAGTAAGGGCTTTATTATGGCAGTTAAAGTCACTTAGATTTGAAGAATCTCTGGCGAATCTAATAAGTTGATATATGTATACCCCATATGAGGTACGCCGGGGGACATCGCCATCCAGAAAAGGGAATTTGAGTACATCAAAATCAAAATCGTCCCGTTTATCATAAACATTGGTGGAAACTGTACCATTAGATATACATACATTCAAATAAAAAAAGGTGCCTCGTTATCGGAAGAATTGGCTTTATTTAATAAGAGTTCAATAAGGTATATATGGTCCATCATTTGGTCAAAGTAAATATTGTCAATATTTAATAAATTTCCAGGGTATTTTGAAGTGGAATTGATAATGTCAGCTTTATTTTCCTTGGTGAGAGAGACTTCATGAAATCTCTTTCATAATAAAAAAGAACAAATTTGCAACAAGTGGACCACAATTAGTTCCCATCGGAATGAATACCAATAGTTTGCCTATAAAGTTTAGTTACAAATCTAATAAAAATGTTATCCAAACGATAAACTAGAGCATCACAGACTTTTTGAAAAGACCATAAATTGTAAGTCTTGTATACATCAGATGTGAAAAAAGCACATTCTTCGTTGCAAGCCAAACGTTCGGTTAATTAAATCAATAAGTTTTCTTTTATAAGATGATGCGGTAACGTAGAGTACAATGTAGAAAAATCATATGTAAACAATTTAGCAGCCTTAAAGATTTTAGATTTAAATTTATTGAGAACATCATTTGAATTTTTAATTGACCCAAAAATAGTTACGTCCGCCCCTTTCGTAAAGAGTATCATAGTATCTAATCCAATATTTTTGACAGCAGTAAGGCCTGAAGTTAGGAGTTTGGACAAAATAGTAGTCGTACATGAACTAGAATTTGCAATGAAACGCGCTTTATAAGGTCGTTTATGAAGTTTCGGTAACCAGTATAACGTAGGAAGTTTGTATTGGTTTTCTTTAATACCCACTGCAAACTTAGCGGTAATATCGATAGAATGGATATTAACCTATACATCTATCCTTTGAAAGAAATAACACAGTTTACCAACATGTCTTTACTTCAGTACCACTAGATTCTTTTTAAAGAGTATGTCGGTGTTTATGCGTCGGTTTGGAGGTTTTTTCATGTTTGTACTGTTCGTTGTCATATTGTTGTGTTAAATGGATCCTGTCTAGCATTGTAAACACTTGCAGTGATATCAGACGAAAACAAATTTTATATGTCATGATTTTATACATGTATACAGTCTAGAGGCAAAGGCCATATCTCCCAGGGAGTAAATGTTTTTATTATAACTGAATGTAATATAAAATAGAGATGAATATGAATATTTATTGCTAATCTATTCATATATTCTGAGGTTCAACCATTTGTACGCAATACATTTTGAGAAAAGAAATTTTCAACATCTGCCCTATAAAATGCATAGGAAAGAAAATTCGATTTTGCCCTAAAAGGTCAAAAGTCAACCTTGGATCATCATTTGAACAAATCTGGTAGCCCTCACAATCCTAGGTTTCTTGGTTATAAAAACAAAAACAAAAGTTTTAAGCGTTTGTAATGTATATGGACATGGCAGACATCTTGTTCAACAGAATGTGACCATTTGAAATGTCAATCTACCATTAACGAAAATTGCCATATGAGTTTTAGTGAAATCAGGCCAAGTGGTTTCAGAGGTGAAGTTATTGATTTCATGATTGTATACATGTATATAGCACAGAGGGCACGGGCAAATTACGCCGGGGGTGGGGGATAACATTTGTATTGTAGCCAAAAGGTTTGCTACTTTAATCATATATTGTAAATTTCAGCCATAACTTTTTAAATTAAAAAAAAATGATTTTCCCATACAAATCTAAGAGGAAGCAGATGACCTTGTCGTAAAAAGGTCAAAGGTCTATCCAGGATCATCATTTAAACAAACGGAGGATATTAAATCCCAGATGCTATTTACCAAGATTCAGTCCCTAAGGCTTTTTTGATTCTATAGAAGATTTTAAGTGTACTTAACCATATATGGCCATGGCAAATGTCTTGTTCATTTAAACAAACTGTCAATTTTTCTTTGACAGAACGTCAAATTTATTATTTGGTGAAGATATCGGGGTTTCAGAGGACAAGTTGTTTACAGATTACATAATTTTAAACATGTACATAGCTCAGGGGCAAGGGCAGATAACTCCTGGAGAACAACTTTTCACTGTATCTGAAAAATTTTGCTACTCATATCATACATTGTAAGTTTCAACCATAAGTAATACAGTTTGCGAAAATGATTTTTCAACATTTTCCCCATACAAATGTATAGGGACACAAATTAGACCGTGCCGTAAAAAGGACATTCTAGGATCATCATTTGAACAAACTTTGTAGAATTTGAGTCCCCGATGCTGTTTACCATGATTTAGCCTCAAAGCTTTCTTGGTTCTGTCAGAACAAGAATATAAGCGTTTTTTTCGCCGTATATAGGCGTGACGGTCATCTTTTTCAGTGGTTTAGAACTTTTTGAACATATTGCCAATACCCCTTTGACAGAAAGCCCCACGTAAAATCTGGTGGAAACTGGTCTAGCGGTTTCAAAAACAACATTTAAAGGTTACACAATTTTATACATTTATATAGCCATGTAACCCCTGAGACAAAATTTTGATCCAGACTAAAATAGAAGGGAAGGCAATGATCAGGAATCGATACAATTATCCCAGACCTCCCATCAGAGACATCAAAGGGAAAGAAACAAAAACACGAAATAACTAGACCCTAATGGAAACATCACTATCAGAAAGCCAAATGGACAGTTACTTTCCCACAAAGTGGCCAAATGGCTATCCAAAACAAAAAGATGTAAGCGACACCACATTCAAAGACGAACTTTAACAAAAATAAACCATGACAGAAGAACCGCCTTGGAACGGTCAGTGAAAAGTATTTCACTAGGAGGCTTAAATCGATTTTACGTGGCCACAATCCTCGCATTTAATTCTGCCGCGGTTTAGACACATAATTTGTTCAGTCCGCATGAAGGCTTCCTAACACATCAGTGCTACATCTCCGAGAACACAAAAAATCAATAAATTACAGAGATGAAACAATGATGAGGACTCGACAGCACGGAACAACTGAAATGCTGGAGCAAAAGTAAACCAACAGTTAGGCTCCAAGTAAAAGTTTTACTACTTAAATCATACATTGTAAGTTTCAGTCATTAGTATTTAATACATTTTAAGAAAATGATTTTTTAACATTGTCTTAAAATGTATTGGGACGCAAATTTGATTTTGCCGTAAAAAGGTCAAATGTTAACCTACGATCATCATTTGAAGAAATTTGGTAGACCTTGAGTTCCCAATGCTATATATTAAGATTTAGCTTGAAAGTTCCACTGAAAATGGAGAATGCAAGTTAATTATTTTCCTGTTATAAGTCTATGGGAGCTTTCTGTTACCATAGCAACCAAACCAAGAGGTAGGTTGGCAAAAGTTTAGCTATTTTTAGTTGCCCTTATCCAAGCAACATTTCTACCAAAATAGGGTCAAGTTCAGTGGTTTAGGAGTTGTCATTTAAAAATTTCCTACTTTAAAATTTTAATGTGGCCATCGCAACCAAAAGCAATGACGGTCCTATATCGCTCACCTGAATCATAATATACATAGCATTGCTAATAGAGACGCAATTCTAAAGGTCATGGTGACCTTGACCATGACCTCTGCCCTCAGGGTTGTTTTCTGGTCATAAGAAATATTCCTACTATGTTTGAGGGTCCTAGCCCCAAGCATTGTCTAGTTATAAGCTTGTTTTGTACTAGGGGTCACTGTGACCTTGACCTTTGGCCCTGGTGTCATCTTCTGGTAAGGATCATTATCCCTTCTAATTTTGCGGGTCCTAGCCCAAAGTATTGTCCAGTTATCAAGCTTTTTAGTACTAAAAGTCATGGTGACCTTGACCATGACCTTTGCCCTTGGTGTCATCTACTGGTGAGGACCAACATTCCCTCTAAGTTTGAGGATCCTAGCCCCAAGCATTGCCAAGTTATCAAGCTTTTTAGTACTAAAGCTCACGCTGACCTTGACATTTACCCTCAGTATCATCTACTGGTGAGGGCCAATATCTGTACTAAATTTGAGGGTCCTTATCTTAAGCATTGCAGAACTGTAAGCTTTTTGGTACTAACGGTCACGGTGACCTTGATCTTTGACTTAAAAGTCATTTGCTCTTCAGGCCCATCCACCCTATTAGTTTGATAGTCCTAGTCCTAATCATTGTCAATGGGTTTTCGCTCTATGTAAAAATAGTGACCCAACCCCCGCCCCCCTCTGGACGGGGCCTCTTTTCACCCCAGGAGCATAATTTGAACACTCTTGTCAGATGACCTCTAAGCAATGCTACATACCAAATATCAAAGGCCTAGGCATTGCACCTTCAGACAAGAAGATGTTTTTAAGTTTTTCCCTATATAAGTCTATGTAAAACATGTCGGTCCCGGGGCTGGACCATTTTTGGTCCAATGGCTATAATGTGATAATCTTTGCAGCGGTCAACCAGGTGAAGCTATGTACTAAATATCAAAGGGCCGGGCCTTCCGGTTTCAGATAAGAAGATTTTTGAAGGTTTTCTCTATATAAATCTATGTAATGCAAGTCGGCCCCGGGGTGGGGCCATTTTCGGCTCCAGGACAATAACTTGAACAATCTTGGTAGAGGTCCACTAGGTGAAGCTATGTATCAAATATCAAAGGCCTGGGCCTTCTGCTTTCAAACAAGAAGATTTTCAAAACTTTTCAATATATGGGTCTATGTAAAACAAGTGACCCCGGCGCGGGGCCAGTTTTGAACCCAGGACTATAGCTTGAACAACTTTGGTAGAAGGTTATTAGATAAAGCTACATACCAAATATCAAAGATGTGGGTCTTCTGGTTTCAGACAAGAAGGTTTTCTTTTTTTTAGCTCCTGTGGCCTATATGTGCAATAGACCGATACCATTTGAACAACTTTGAAACAAGACCAATCAAGGATCATTCCTGTGAAGTTTGGTCAAAATCCAAACAGTGGTTTAGGAGGATATGTCGTTTGAATTAATTGTTCACGGACGCACAGACGGACGGACAGACGCAAGTACGACGGACGATGGACAAAATGTGATCACAACATCTCACCTTGTCACTATATGACAGGTGAGCTAAACAGGCGACTGGTCGTAAACCACATAAACTGGATAAACAATCATCAATTGATCATAACTGCCCAATATGGTTCACGTTACTTCCCTGGTTATGGAGAAAATACAACCTAACCATTATCCCATTATAAGTCTATGGAAGCTTTCTGTTACCATGGCAACCAAACCAAGAGGCAGATTGGCAAACGTTTAGCTTTTATTAATTGGCCTAACCCAAGCAAAGTTTCTACCAAATAAGAGTCATACTGCTTTAACGGTTTTGGAGGAATTGTCGGTAAAACATTTCCTGTTTTAAAATTTAATGTTGCCATGGCAATCAAACAAAATGGCCACTGGTCATAAAACATATAATCTGGGTAAACAGTCATCAAACAATCATAACTGCCAAATATGTTTATTATCTTTCCACTGGTTATGGAGAAAATATATTTTCTTTTAGCATTGCGATTACCTCGCTTGGGGAAGAGAGAGCTAATCTTAGTGCTTTTCGTACGTTTGTTCGATTTGCGCTTGTTTGGTTTTGTCTGTTTCCTTTTCCTCTTGGTGTCTGGGAAGGGCTGCAGCTTGTGACTGTGGCACTCCCTGGGCTTTTTATTTACCTTTTTTAATGGTTTTCCCATTGGAAGTCTATGAGACCTTTCAGTTGTCATAGCAACCAAACAAAAAATACTTTTAGCCATTTTAAATCCCCCTATACAAGCAACATTCCTACCAAATTAGGTATAAAATCGCTTAAATAGCTTGGGAGGAGTTGTCATTTGAAAGTGTTAACGGACTGGCGTACGGACGGACAAGCGGACAACAGACAAAACGTGATCACTATAACTCATCCTGAGTGATGCTCGGGTGAGCTAAAAATGCATCTTCTGACATGTGCAACAATCGAAGACTAATCAGGCTGCTCCTCTGCGAAGTCTGATCAGAGTCTTCTTGTCCGCATGAAGAAACATGGCGTCCGTAGCTATCCAAAATGAGCCTAGTAAAGATTCTCATAAGTCTGCGTGAATTCACAGGCTTATCTGAATCCTCGCTAGGCTCACATGTCCGATGGTATGTTTTTTTGACTGTACGGCTCAAATTGTCGCGTACGCACAGCTATAGGTACATGTAAGACAGATAGTTTGCCCGCCACTTTTCTTAAAAAGAAAGAGACGATTTTTATACCGTCCGTTTGCATGTTTGCAAACCATGCCCCTTCTTAAACATTTCTACTTTAAATGAAGGATTTTGCACCCAAAGGGAACAAGTGCGTTCCTTTCAGAGTAGTGCATTTCTTTTTTTTTTAAAGAGATGGCTAAACAGTATTGACATTCTTTTCAGAGTAGGGCATTTCTTTTACAAAAACGAGGCTAAACGTTACTGACATTCCTTTCAGAGTAGGGCATTTCTTTTTTAACAAGAAGTGCCAATAAGAAGTGCTTATTAGATAACCCCCGCATGGTTATGACTGTCTTGTGGGTACTGAAAAGCATTGTATTAATATGCATATTTGCTTCAGGTTGTATGCGATTAGATAAACCAATACAGACAGACAGAAAAACATATGGATCGACATAAATGGCGAAGTTACAGTGATAGTCATATTGTCAAAAAGATTTTTCCAGTAGCAAATTCTTCATGAACATGTTCAATATGTCTTTCATGAATCTTCATTCAGAATTTGTCAACAAATTCTGCAAGTCAAGTTGATTTCACCATGCATGCACTATCTCAGAGCATAACAAACCCTGTAGTCAAGAATTGCCAAAAATGGCTATGTGAAAAAAAGTTGTCGGTTTGACGAAAATAATTTTTAAGCATTATACTTCTTCCTGAACATGTTCGATGCATCTGTAATGAGTCTACAAACTTTTAGATTGCTTCAACAAATACTTTGGGACAAGTTGATTTCACCATAGAAAGGAAGGCAATGATCAGGAATCGATACAATTATCCCACACCTCCCATCCGAGACATCAAAGGGAAAGAAACACAAACACGAAATAACTGGACCCTAATGGAAACATCACTAGCAGAAAGCCAAACGCACAGTTACTTTTCCACAAAGTGGCCAAATGGCTATCCAAAACAAAAAGATGTAAGCGACACATACATTCAAAGACGAACTCTAACCAAAATAAACCATGACAGAAGAACCGCCTTAGAACGGTCAGAGAAAAGTATTTCACTGAGGGGGTGCGCGGTGGGCCTTAATTCAATTTTACGTGGCCACAATCCTCGCCCTTACTTCTGCCGCGGTTTAGACACATAATTTGTTCAGTCCGCATGAAGACTTCCTAACTCATCAGTGCTACATCTCCGAGAACACAAAAATCAACAAATTACAGAGATAAAACAACGATGAGAGCTGGAGAGCACGAAACAACTGAAATGCTAGAGCAAAAGAAAACCAACAGTAAGACTCCGCTGGGCCCGACCAAAGATAGAGCATCAAGTTCCAACCAACATTACCCAAAATTAAATTTCAAGTAAGCCTTTACGCTGGAACCATCATAGAATCTTGAGGCCTAACCTGCCGGCGTGCAATTAAAGAGGGAAGCAACGTTATTAATGAATATGTAATTTGACTCCTGAAGTTAGAAATATATATATAAAATAATGTGGAAAAGAGGAGAAATTGCTCCTTAGGAGCAATTTCTCCTCTTTTCCGAGAAATTGCTCCTTAGGAGCAATTTCTCCTCTTTTCCACATTATTTTGTTACCTGTTGTCATAGTTTCATGTTAAAACAGGGACCAGATTTTCACTTCGAGATAAGCTGTTATTCGAAATAAGCGAGTTCGAGATAACGAGGTTCAAGTGTACTAAGTCACCATAAAATTCGGGTTCCGATAGGTCCTGTTGCAGAAGAGATTTAAGTCCAACACTGAATTTAGAAACTAAATCGGAATGACGTCTATAAAACTTAGAAAAGGCTTTACGTAGTTTATAATGCCGATAACCCTGATTAAGAAGTTTAGCAGTTAGCAATTTATTACGAGTGTTGAAGTCATTTACATGACTAGACACTCTGGCAAATCGAATTAATTGTGAAATATAAACACCGTAGGATGCCGCACGAGGAACATCACCATCCAAGAAAGGAAAATTTACAATCTCAAAATCAAAATCATCGCGTTTATCATTAATTTTGCAGGAAACAAATCCATCTACAATAGATAAATGTAAATCCAAAACGCGGCTTCGGTATCAGAAGAATTAGCTTTATTTAACTGAAGTTCTGGGGGTAAATTTGACTGATTAAACCGTCGAAGTAGGTATTGTCAATATTCAATAAATCATCCAAATATCTTGAAGTCGAGCTAAAAGCTTCAATGGTTTCAGATTGGTTTTCAACGGAAAGGGAAATCATGGAGTCTCTTTCATAACAAAACAAGAACAAATCAGCCACAAGGGGTGCGCAATTCGTACCCATCGGAATACCCACAATTTGTCTAAATAACTTAGCACCAAATCTTATATAAATATTGTCAAGTAGAAAGGTGAGAGCTTCACACACTTTCTGACATGTCTATAATGTGTAATTTTTATGCACTTCAGAAGTGAAAAAAATCATTTCTTACATTACATGCAAGGTAGAGGGAATCTTCTCTATGAAATGTCCATTCAATTAAATCATTTGGTTTTTCTTTTATGAGGGAGTGTAGTGTAAAGCGTGGAGAAATCATAAGTAGACAGACTAAAAGCACGAAATTATCTGGATTTCAATTTGTTTAAAACCTCATTCGAATTTTTTATAGACCAAAACATATTTCTCCCTGATCTTTCGAAAACTTTGTCAAAATATTTAATTACTTGTTTTCCGATGGCAGTCAGACATGAAGTTAATAATTTAGAAAGTTCAGTGGTGGTACAAGAGCTTGAATTTGCAATAAACCGTGCTTTGTAAGGTCTTTTTTGAAGTTAAGGTAACCAATATAACGTAGGCAGGTTGTCTTGGCCTTCAGTAACACATACAGCAAACTTGGTGGCTGAATAACAGATATGATCATTAAATACAGACCTCCCTTCAGCCAAAGGTTGTAGTTCATAGGCCTTAGTACCACCAAGCTCTTGCTGAAGAGTGTTAACATAGTGGAGCCGTCAAACAACGACAACATTGTTAGCGGCCTTGTCTACCGGAGCCAAAACATACTTCTTATGAAATTCTTAAATACCTAGTTTAAGGTGACGTTAAGATGTCTTCGGTTTAGAAGGTAATAAGTTAGTATTTTGAGAACAGAAATAAATGCGTTTGTTCACTAGTTTTAAAGTGCTGTTTCCATTCTTTTAGGGCTTTATATAAAGCTCAACATACTCTGGCTTACACCATCGATTACCGAATTCATTCAAGGCAGCAGCGATTTCTTCCCTACATTTATTGAAATCAATATTAGAAGGAAATCGGTATTTCGGTCGTTTAGAAATAATATTTCGTATCCTAGAATCAGAAATAATTTTTAAATTGCCAGTAATCATATGACCAGCAGTAGGATAGCAATACACTGAGTCTTTACAATCTCAAGTATCAGGAGTGCTAGTGTCAATATCAACATCTGAAACAAGTTTATTAAAATTAAAAATGATAGATCTTATCGGTTTGTTATATTTATAGCAAATTATAGGTGTTTTAGAATTTTGGAAATAAGTCGGAATGGATGAGATCACCGAACTGTCCCGGAAGATACTAGGCAAATTTATAAAATCCATACCTCTACTAATGAAAGATACCTTGATGTAATGACGTTTGTGATTACTTTCAGAATCGATGTAAGGACGAACAGCATGTTGAGTATAATCTCTAGTTAGAAGAGCTACATCATACAGCTGATTAGATCTATCGTAGAATGTATTCGCCTCAGTGTCCAAAATGCGTAATACAGAAATGGGTAATGAACTTAGAAATGCAAGCATTGAGTGGCGTCCGTGATTCAATAATATTACAAACAGTCACTTCAGCCTAGTATTGTTTTTTTTAAACGCGCGCAATTTACGTTTATATTTGCCGTTTTTCCTAGTACCGTGAGATCTCGTTTTACGGTTTTGACATTCCAGTAGCGAGAAAATATCAAAATTCGACATTATAGAAATATTACCCTCATGATAAATGTTGTCATTAATGCCCAATGGAAAAGGCGTCTGTAATGATTTGATCCATTTTAATTCAGTTTCGTGTCGTTTGATAATTTTAAATCTAGCCGTAGAATTTACATCGTAGTATATTTTTTCCATTGATTGTATAGAAACATCATTTAATGAATGACCTGTACGTTTAAAGTGACGGTACAGGAAAGTGTCAGTTTTTTTAGGCTTACGTATTCTATGATAGTGTTCATTAAATCTGGTTTTTAATATACGATTAGTTTGCTCCACATACTGCATTTTGCAGTTTGCAGCACGTCAGGTTATAATTAGTTGCGGTCATGGTACCAAAGCCGTAATTCAAAATCATAAATCCATAAACGAATGACGAATCAGAATGTTCAGACCAACAGACATGGACCCCAGAACAAAGGGTGTAATCAGGCGTCCGCGGATAGTAAGCATTACTTGGTAAGCAAGCTTCGCCCACCATGCCCATGGGCCTGAACGAAGGAAATATCGGTAGAAGCGTATGTCCGGGATTTGTATGGAGAAGCGTATGTCTACAGATTTGATATATGTCCGACATATATCAAATCTGTAGACTTTCAGGTCAAATCGGACATGTTTACTACAGAAAAGCGTCTACCGTTTACAGATGAAGAAACGGTAGACGCAGTGCATAAAAGAGAACAGCACCTGCACTTAGAAATACGAGTACTAGGATACATACCACTTCTTTTGAACGGATTGGTATATTTTCGAAGGATTGGCGATTTTAGAGAAGAAAGTCTAATTCTAAGATTATTTTTGGCTGCTTGCTCCACTGAAATTAACGGAAGCGGCAGAAACAAATTTATGGGTCTTACCAATACCGACGGCAACATAGTTCTAAATTTATTGATGGAATGGGGAATCCGTACAGAAGAAGCAGAATGTAACCTAAGGGAGCTATAGAAAGAGTAAATATGTATGCACTATACAGACATGGCAAAGCAACTTTTCAAGAATAACAAAGGAAATAAACTGTAGAGAAATGAACCCCTAGGCCCTTATTTGTCTTTACAGTAGCATCTCATCAGTATCAACATTTATGCAAAATATGAAAATACTCATTTAATTATTTAGCAAGACAAGGAGCAAAAAACAAACCACCTTTTCAAGATTAACAAAGGGAAATAACTGTAAAGGATTTAATCCCTAGGCCCTTATTTTTCTCTGACAGCGAAACCTCAGTAATTATCAACATTTATGCAAAATATGAAATGATTCGTGAAATTATTTAGCAAGATAAGAAACAGAAATCGAAACGCGTTTTCGAAAATTACAAAGTGAAATAACTGTAAAAGAATTAATCCATAAGCCCTTATTTGTCTCTGACAGTAACATGATATCAATATCAACATTTATGAAAGATATAAAATGATTCCTTAAATTGTGTAGCTAAATAAGAAGCTGAAACTAAGCTGCCTTTTCAAGAATTAGAAAGGGGAATAACAATAAAGGAATTAAACCCTAGACCCTTATTTTTGTCTAACAGCAATACCACATCAATATCAATGTTTTTGCAAAATATGAAAAGATTCTTGAAATTATTTAGCAAGATAAAAAGCAGAAACGAAAACACCTTTTCAAGAATTACAAAAGAAATTGCTACTAATTCAAAATACTCCATTTACATATATAAGCAAACAGCATGAAAGATTTTGCAAATGAGACAGCAGGTGTCGACTAATACTGTTTCATTTGCAAAACCTTTCATGTGTTTGATTGTTTATATGTAAATGGAATTATTTGAAACTGGCTTGGTCTAAAATCTGCATATTTTTAAATGCGGGGCATTCTGACAATGACTCATGTTCTCATAAGGGATAATCAGATCTTGTATTCAGACACCTGACAGTTGGCTTTGATTAATGCCCCAGTAACGGATAATCACCTGGTAAGTCTTTTCGGTACAAATATTTCAGTCCCCAGAACGGATGCTTGGGAAATTTAGCATCGTATGTATTTCAACGCAGACGTAGTTTGCAGTATGTCTTATTTTATGTGTTTAATAAGTATTTCATAGCCCAGACCGCTGAAAATACCTTCATTCACACTGGAAAACAGTCAAAACAAGAATATCTGGCCACCCTTCTCCGGGTAAAAGTAAATTAAAAATTAGCTGCTATTTTATTCAAGCCCACATATACCTTTTCCGATGCAGAAATAAAAAATGTTGGGAATATCATTTTCCAATTTTTTAAAATATATCTATGAAATTGACTAAAATCAATAAATCAGGAGAACTTAACCGTTTGTTGACATTTGGATGTCTCGAAAAGTCATGGCCGGAAGTTCGCGTAAAGAGTGCATAACCACCGGCTACCCCTTCTGAGGTTACCGGGTGTGTCTAAAGGAATACAACATTAGGCCCTAATTTTTGTCTAACAGCAACACCTCATCAATATAAACGTTTATCCAAAATATGAAACGTTTCCTGAAGTTATTTAGGGAGATAAGAAGCAGAAACCAAAACGCCTTTTCAAAATTTACAAAGGAAAATAACTCTAAAGGAATTAATCCCTAGGTCCGTTTTTGTCCATCACGAAAACATGCCTATATAATTTTGACCCCCTTAAACCCCACTTTTATATAGTAAAACTTGGGTTTACAGGGGTATACATTATTTTTCATATTTCTGCTCGAAACACTGATTATGGGTACTCGTTAGAACCGCCTCGACGTGATTATACGTGTTTCTCAGTGATGTTTCACAGAGGACGTAGAGGACCGCTTTGCCGACTGTTTGTGGAGCTGCATCAGAATTAAGAGCGAGATTTCGCGAGAGTAAAACTGGTTTTAGGCCCCGGAACTTTTTTTCTGCTGATCGTTCCAAGATGGTTCCTCTGCTTGAGTTCTTCTTTGTTCCTGCGTCTGTGGTTCGCATTACGGTTATTTTGTCATTGTTTGTGCTTCATTTATTCTTCATTTGGTGCCTCGGGAGGGCTGTGTTTTGTGATTGTAGCATTTCATGGTTTATTCACTTATACTTTTATACTCGTACAACGCCATAGCGCATGATTTGTAACATCCCTATATTGTAAAACGACTATGCTTTCAACGCAGCATATCAATACTTTTGTTCATTACAAAAACACGCCTATTTAAATATATTGATAATTTCATCACCAAAAACCTGAAAGTTTTCAGATACAAATTCTGATATTTTCCATATTTCTGCTCAAAACACAGATTGTGGGTACTCAGAACCGCCTCGCCGAGGCGGTTCTAACAGGTACTCACAATCTATGTTTTGAACAGAAATTAGAAAAATAATGAATACCCTGTAAACCCCAGTTTTACTATATAAAAGTGGGGTTAAAGGGGATTAAAATTATATAGGCATGTTTTCGTGATGTCATGTTACATTCCCGCTTCGATATACACTAACTAACACCACACAAGATACCACCGATACATAAATAAAGAAGAACTGCAACAGAGGGACGCTCAGTCAAATGCAACCTTCTGGAAGTGATTATGCCTTTGATGAAACTAACATTACAGTGTCTGATTTGAACAAGAACAATATACACAGGATATAATCAACTCAGATTTTTTGTATTTGTTTTGTATGCTTGTACTGATTTATGGAGTTGCTTTAGGAGATAAAGGCTGAGTTGTTGCACTTGAAAATTTTGTTTAATCACCCAGTAGGTCTTTTCCTGACCTTTCTAAGGTGGTTCTACTGTTGCAGTTTGTCTACGTTGTTTTGACCATTTTGAATGTACTGTTTTGTTATATCGTTGCTTATTCCGCATCTCTTCTTCTTTGTGGACCTTGATACGGCTATGTTCTTTGTGTGTGTTCATTCCTAGGAAACGTCTTCCAAAGTTTTATTATACTCATATGATAAAAGCATAAGCGAGTTAAGCAGCTCTTGATCGTTGCATGCACATATACGCAAAGAAAGAGTTCTGATTGCCTTCACTTCTAGCAGGTCACGATTCTGGTAACTTTTCCCGTACCTACGGACCCTCACTCGGTCAGGGTAGTCTGACTGCAGGCCATACACAAACGTCTCTATCTATTTTGATATGAGAGATAAAAGTAGATTAATCTGAAAATATTTCCCATATGCTAAAATACCAATATACGCTATGAGAATATTTCCCGAAAGCCATTACGAAAACATGCCTATTCAAATATACTGATTTTTTTTACAACCAAAAAATGAAAATTTTCAGATAAAAAATTGATATTTTTCACATTTCTGCTCAAAACATAATTTGTGGGTACTCGTAAGAACCGCCTCGACGAGGCGGTTCTAACGAGTACCCACAATCTATGTTTTGAGCAGAAATAAGAAAAATAATGTATACCCCTGTAAACCCCAGTTTTACTATATAAAAGTGGGGTTTACAGGGGTCACAATTATATAGGCATGTTTTCGTGATGCTAAAACAAATACCAATTTACGCAAAACCATAAATGGGCCGCGTCATTCGAAAACGTGTCTTCGAGTATATGCGGACTGTAATCTTAGAAACAAAATACAGAATTGGCAAACGCAAGCCTCTCGTAGATTTGAAGTTAACTTGAATATATAAAGGTATAAATATCAAGCTGTTTAACACATTCTGATATTCCCACTATCAATATGTTATTCCACAGATGGGGTAGACGACCCGTATTCGGAACTAACGTGTATTTGTAATTTGGAGCTGCATCAGAATTAAAAATGCATCACGAAAACATGCCTATATAATTTTGACTCCCTTAAACCCCACTTTTATACAGTAAAACTGGGGTTTACAGGGGTATAAATTATTTTACCTATTTCTGCTCAAAACCATAGATTGCGGGTACTCGTTAGAACCGCCTCGTCGATGCAGTTCTAACGAGTACCCACAATCTATGTTTTGAGCAGAAATATGAAAAATATCAGATTTTTTTTCTTTTTTTTTTTTTTTTTTTTGTAGTAAAATTTTCATTTTTTAGTGGTAAAATTTTCATAATATTTTAATAGGTATGTTTTCGTAATGAGATTGCGAGCGAGTAAGACTGTTTAAAGCCCCCAAGTAGTTTACCTACTGACCGTTTCAAGGCGGTTCCTCTTCTGCAGTTTTTCTTTGTTTTTCGTCTCTGGTTTCAGATGTGCCGTTTATTGTGTCCTTTTTTATTTCTAATCTTTCTTCCTTTGCTGCCTCAGGAGGGCTGTGCTTCGTGATTGTGGCATTTTCTTGGTATTTTTACTTGATAACTGTATTTTTTGAGAGTATGGATACTACACGTGCAAAGTAAATATGGTAGTATATGTTTCCTCTATGTTTACAAGGCTTTCATTTTAGTGTTGGCCGCTCTTAGGCTGTATTTCTTTACAGTTCTTTTTCATTTTGTTTGTTTGGTTTTGTAAAGTGTTGGTTTGTGATGTGTCGCGCAGTCGACTTACAAAATAACAATACAGACGAAAACGAAGAAAACGCTTTATTTTACATCTAATGCAGGCCAGCGGCGTGCTGAGTGACTGACTGCTGAACGAGATATACGCCACCGAACATTCGGGAAACCCTTGAAATGCACAATTAATTGTTCCAATGGACATCGTCAATACGTACTTTACCCTTATGGTCTCATTAATTGGCAATTAAAGACACGTTTTGTCCTTTCCACTTCATCACGAAAACATACCTATATAATTTTGACCCCCTTAAACCCCACTTTTATATAGTAAAACTGGGGTTTACAGGGGTATACATTATTTTCTTATTTCTGCTCAAAACATAGATTTTGGGTACTCGTTAGAACCGCCTCGGCAGTGCTGTTCTAACGAATATCCACAATATATGTTTTGTGCAGAAATATGAAAAATATCTGAGTTTTTTTATCTGAAAATTTTCAGTTTTTGGAGATAAAATTTTCTATATATTTGAATAGGCGTGTTTTCATAAAGTGACGTCGTACCACTCTGGACTGGTCATCAGTATTAATACTTGTACGACACAAGTGGTCATTTACATACATGTCATAGTTGACTTATCTGCGTATATTCCACAAACATGTCATAGTTGTCTTATCTGCGTATATTCCACAAACATGTCATAGTTGTCTTATCTGCGTATATTCAAGATTTACCGTTAAGCAATATATTGAGCTGTTGTCTCATCTGCATCCCAAAATCGTGTTAATCTTTGATACAGAGAACAAAATACATGCAAGAACCGCTACTGTTTTACAGATATCTTTTCTTGTCATTGTGTGCCTTGGGCGGCTTCTGTTCTGTGATTGTTGCCTTCCCTAGATATCCCCATATTTGCAGTCATTGTGACTTTCTGATTGTTTCCCGTACACTAGCTCCTTTCGGAAAAGTAATCTACTCTTTGAGAAAAGAATTAGCTTCTTGTGGGAGCACATCCTTTCCTTTTAGAGTAGACTCCTTTTCACAAATGGCAATCACATTTTGTTCAGAGTTATCTCCCTTCAAAGTGTATCCATTTCTGTTAGCACTGAATGTAATGTAAACGGCCTTTAATATTTGATGCAATGTGAATGAAGTTTCAAGAGTTTAAAACAAATATCAACATATCTGGTGAAACAAGGTGTGTCTTCTAACTGCTTACGTCATACCTCATTATAACGAAGGTAGTTGTCTGTAATATTCCTTGGTTCCGTAGGGGTTTTCTTACCCATGCTTATCTTTTCTTTATCTATAAGTCTGCGGAAAAATATACACTTCAGTTATGTCTGATGTTGACCTAAGTGGACTTTGGCAAACAAAGAAGAGCTACGTCAAACGGCTGCAGAATCAGGGTCTCCACCATAGCTCCAGATAAGAGGCGTATCCACATATTATTTTGCTAATTTCTCAGCGAAAACTTATGTTGCGGGTACTCATTAGAAGCGCCTCGAGGCGCTTCTAATGAGTACCACAACATATGTTTTCATGGAGAAATGAGACAAAAATATCAGTATTTTTGGTTAAAAAAAGTACCTTATCTTGAACTATGCTCCACTGTTTTCTATTGAAATATATGAAAAACAAAAGTATATATATATTTCCCGGTTTAAGTCTCTCAACAGTTGTACTGTTGATGGGTTCAAAGGTTATAAGCCTCTCAAAAGTTGTACTGTTGATGGTTCCAAGGCTCTGTGTTGTAGTTCCTCCTCATTATAGTTGTTCTCTTTTCATTGCTGTGTTGTTCTGTGATATAGTTCCTTGTCATTCAAACCTTATTCGATGCCTTGGGTGGGATGTATTCTGTGATTGTGGTCTTTTCCGGATATCCCCCTAGTATTCGTTTTAAGTTATAGTGTAATTGTGTCTTTAAATAACTTAATTTACCGATCGTTTCTTTCGAATATAAAACAAAGTTGATTCTACGGATATGAATGGGATTAGATAGACCTGACAAATTTTCCGCATTTTCTTTATAAGGGAGACCAATTTTGTGACTTCCTGTTTCTCTTCCTGAACGCCACGTCTATTCTAAAAAAACAGTCTATAAGAAAAAAAAAAAAAAAAAAAAAAAGAAGACGAAGAAAGAGTTTGCTCCGAAAGGAAGGGAAACAAAAACAATTTGGACAGATCTGTCTCCCCGGAAAGTGTATCCATTTCCCTTGAAGAAACAGCTAAAAGAAGACCAAAAGTGGTGGTACCAGCCACTGATTTTATTGCCCATACCTTGGCGCTAGGCAAGAGGGATCAAAGGATAAAGAGGTGATTATGAGACACCAGCAGGGAGTTCTAAAGAGGCCTTCTGAAGGGTAATAAATTTTGCAGGACTACCATTGTGTCCCAGCTCATATGGTATCATGTATGGAACAAATAGATAAGCCAGAAGTAAATTCCCCTATTTAGCCTCAGCCTGTCAATCGTTTTAATATTGACAGTGTATTAGTTGTTTTGTGCTCAGTCTCCTGTCAGTGATAAGACTAATGACCGAGAAACGTCTTATTTTTATGTCTTTAAGGAATACAGACCATTTGCTGAAAAGGTAAATGCCAAAACCATTACAAACTTGACAATTACTTTAGAAAATAAGCATACTTATTCCCATCTGAAGTCCTCTTATGAGGTTAAGATAGATAGAGAGATATCCTTAACCCTGGTCCTGCTGAACCCTGAAATGCCCGGACTTTGCAAACAGTGTAAATCCAGATCAGTTGGCTTCCAAAGAAGCAAACTCATCTGGATCTGCACTGTTTGTCATTAAGTATGGACTTTGTGTCAACAACATGGATCAAGTAATCTGAGCTGAAAATTAGAAATGGGCGTGGCTTCTTAATTTATGCAGCACGGCAAGGTTTAACAAATATTCACATCTAACAATAATTTATGGCTGTTATTTCTGTTCAATGTTGCGCTGTACCTAACAGAGAGAAACAAGACAGCAAGTCTATGCGTCATGGGCTAAGGTAGCTGTTCTTTAACCTTTACCACTCTCGGGGCTAATTCAGCAGACGACAAATTGGTGACATTTGTTCTTATTTTTCCCACATAACAGGATTTGACATTTCATGAAAATTGTCAGCACTGGAGCAATTTGCATGAAATGTAAAATCCTGTTTTCTGCGAAAAATATGAAAATAGTTCAAAATTTCTGCTGAAAATTTTACCCAGAGTGCTAAACGTTTACCATTGGAGACAATTTGCATGAAATATGAAATCCTAGTTTCTGAGAAATGTAAAAAAAACATTCAAAATGTCGTCTGCTGAAAATTTTACCCGGAGTGCTATGCGTTAACCAGGTCGTAAGTCTTTCAGACTTGCTAATTCATCACGAAAACATGCCTATATAATATTGACCCCCTTAAACCCCACTTTTATATAGTAAAACTGGGGTTTACAGGGGTATACATTATTTTTCTTATTTCTGCTCAAAAACATAGATTGTGGGTACTCGTTAGAACCGCCTCGGCGAAGCGGTTCTAACGAGTACCACAATCTATGTTTTTGAGTAGAAATAAGAAGCCGAGGCGGTTCTAATGAGTACCCACAATCTATGTTTTTGAGCAGAAATAAGAAAATTATCAGATTTTTTTATCTGAAAATTCTCAGTTTTTGGAGGTGAAATTTTCAATATATTTTAATAGGCGTGTTTTCGAAATGTTGACTTAATATGAAGAAACTGAGTTAATACATACGCCTGCACATCCATTTTAGACACCTGGTAAGCTATACCTTCATCTTCCAGGATTTGTTTGACTTTATTCAGAGAATTCGGAGGAACGCGGATGTCCGTCGGTCGTGTCATGGACGGGACTGTCCAGAAATCCAACTGAAAAGATAAACAGTTATTAACTACTTTCTGAATTCATTTTTGGTTTGACAGTATTAGCCCTTAATACTCAAATTCCTTTACTTATACATTCATCTAAAACACTGATAACACAAACTACTGCTTTAATGCAGACTTAATTTTGGATAGTGTTGGTTTAGTTTATGTTCTTTACATTTCATCTCCTGTTGTTTCAAACTACTTTTATTTTACACTAAAAATTCTGGTCCCTTGGAGTTCGAGATAACGAAAGAGCATTTTAATTTGTATTCATTAGTGTTCAGGTATGGCTCTTGAAGGAAGCGGGGTGGAGGCGGGGTGATGTGGGATTGTATTTCAGTCAATCTAAGGAAGAAGACTGACAAGATAAAACTTTGCTCTGGAAAATTGTTAACTGTTTCTTTTGTTTTCTTTTTAGTCAGTTTTTCATTATTCGGTCTAAACAGCTTATCCCACCCAGTCATTTAACCTGTGAATGCCCTTTAGCCTTTAGACCCCAAAGGATACAGTCGAACCTCAATAACTCGAACATTTTTGGGACCATGTAAATTTGTTTGAGACATGGGTAGGTCGAGCCACTGAGGGTTAATCATAATGCCAGGTCAGAAGCAAGTGGATATAATTTAGGGATGTTCAATCTTCTATATAATGATGATAGGTTGAGTGTATTCATTAGAATAGCCTCGATTGGATTATTAAGAGAATTTCCTAGGGACTCAAAAAAAAACGAGTTCGAATTAGCCATAGTAAATGAGCCATCGGTGTTCGAGTCATTAAGATTTTACTGTAATTGACAAACAGTGCGGACCAGTGCAGACCCAGATTAGATGCCGCAGAATGCGGCTTATAGTGATGTTCTCCACTGTTTGCAAATAGTTAAGCCATTTTTAAAATACATAGCCTGACATACCTAAACTTGAAAGTCGACTCTTCCAATATATATATATATATATATATATATATATATATATATATATATATATATATATATATATAGAAAACTTTAAAAATCTTCTCGTAAGAAACCGTTGGATCGAGTTCAATGTAACTTGGCAGGAATGTCGCTTTGATGACCTTCTACCATGATTGTTTACGCCCTCATGATACGTCAAAAACATGGTCGCCAGAAACCACCTGACTGATTTCAATATATACTTGGCAGGAATGTTTCATTGGTGAGCCTCTACCAAGATTGTTCAAGCAATCATGATTCGTCAAAAAAAACATGACTGCGAGGGTTCGGGCTTATTTTTCCTATATATCTAAATAAAAAACTTTAAAAATCTTCTTGTCAGAAACCACTGAACTGATTTCAATATAACTTGACAGGAATATTCCTATGGTGACCATCTACCAAGTTTGTTCAAGTTGTCATGATTTGTCAAAAATCATGGCCGTTAGTGTGTGGGGCTTATTTTTCCTATATAGCTATATAAAACATTTTAAAAATCTTTTTGTCAGAAACCACTGGACCGATTTCAATATAACGACAGAATTGTTCTTTTGGTGATCGTCTTTCAAGATTCAGTTCAAGCTATCATGTTGCATGAAAAAAAACACATGGCCACTGGGGAGCAGGGCTATGAAATTTATGCAAAAATCTTAGAGCAGTGACTTGCTGAAACTTCAACAGTAAGTATGCAAAGCTGTTTGCTCAGGTGAGCGATATAGGACATCATGGTCCTTTTGTTATTTTACTGATCCTATGTTTAAGCCTTCGTCATCAATAATCCATTCGTATTATATTTGTACATTGTATTTGACATATGCATGTTAGTTATTGCTATTTTTTTTTTTTTTTTTTTTTTTTTTTTTTTTTGTATATGAATCTTTCTCTCTCTCTCTCTCTCTCTCTCTCTCTCTCTCTCTCACTCTCTCTCTGAGTACGCAGATATCAGTTTGCAATATATTTGAAATGTTGCATTCTAACATTGCTTTTATGAAAGTTCTTACATTGTTTCATGGAATAACATTGTTTTCCTTTCTGATTTTTAGTCATTTGTGTTACACGTACGTGTATTATTTTAATGTGTAATTATGTTGAAGGCCCCAAGGAAGTTTGGTATACCAGTTGGGTTACTATCGGTAAATAAAGTACTTGTTTACTTACTTCATAGTCACATACTAAATGACAAACAGAAGCTAACTGATTTGGATCTACATTGTTTGCAAAGGCAGGGCATATGCGTATTTAGCAGGAACAGGTTTAACTACGGTAGAATATATCGCTGTGTAGCAACGACGCTGTGTGTTCGCTTGCCGCTGACACCGTTACTCACGGACGGCTCAGATCATTGATGCAAAGCAAATCCATTTAGGTAGTTTCTCTCATTTCAATTTAACTTGAGTATGTCAGAAATTTGAATGTGCCGCGAGATGGGAAAAGAGCCGTTATAGTATATACGAACAGCAAAGGTTCAGGGGAGACACTTCTATATTGTTTTGTCTCACTTCTGAAAGGTGGCCAACTCTAAAAGGAAACAATGCTCTCTGCAACCTTTCAGAAGGGACCTGGTGTGCAGAAAGAAAACAGGACGTCGCAAAAGTTGTCTCCCTTGTTCAAATGACGTAAAACTATCAAGCGTGCCCAGTTACCTTAACAGTCAGAGTATCACCAACATTTTAAAAGTGGACAGAAAAAAACACCTACTGTTCAGAAGAAAAAGAATTGGTATAAAAGCATACGTCGATCTGGTCAAAGTGTTAAGGAAGTGTATGAAGTTGGCTTGGAGTTTGAAGTATGGAGTTTGTTATTCGATTTATTCCGTAGTAGTAAAGTAGAGTAAAGTAACGGTTATGGTTGGGCAAAATCGATATTCCAAGTTGCGAATCCCAAGCCAACTTCACACACTGTTTTGGTTTCTTTTTGCACGATGCGGTTCACATTATCAAAATAAGAGAGGCGTCCGGGTGGCTCCCGACTTCGGGTCACAAGGTCCCGGGGCTCGAATCCCACAGGAGGCGGAATTCAGCTCGTGACTGTATGGCGCTTCATTGCACA
Organism: Anodontia alba; assembly: GCA_964016985.1. Classification (NCBI taxonomy): domain Eukaryota; kingdom Metazoa; phylum Mollusca; class Bivalvia; order Lucinida; family Lucinidae; genus Anodontia; species Anodontia alba. Next base: position 19,796,693 of record OZ024832.1, on the reverse strand, counting down.
GCCTTTCATTTACTTCCTTCCGTCGTCTCGATATGACTGAAAAATTGTTGAAAGGGATGTAAAACACCAAATCATCATCATCATCATCATCATCATCATCATAATCAAAATGAACTGCAACGTCAGAAAATGTACCTTTGTCCATATGCGCCCAGCGAAAACTCAAATCACCCTGCGCATCCTGATCAGAGTCTTCACTATCCGCCTAAAAAGTCTATGATCCTTGGCTACCCAAAGCGCACCCAGCGAAGACTCAGAAAAGGCTACGCGAATGCACAGGCTGATCGGAGTCTTCATTGGGTACACATGCCCAGAGATACATTTGTCTTTGTGTTGCATGCGGTTTCCTTTTAGTTGGAAGCTTCATATCTATAGTAGCTGCAATTTCTAAATATAAATCAAAGCACTGACAGTGCTGAATGGGGGGTGGTGCTTGAAATTCAGCAGGATTCTGGAAGTGATTGGGATTTACGTTGAAATTAAAAAAAGCACATAAACAGTATACAAACTTATTTGTAAAATGTAATCTGACAGCAGAAACCTAAGCATGCGTCACTGATCTTTTTTAACATTTTGCAGATTTGGTTACTTGGTATAAATGACATTTTAATGAAATCAGCCGATGGCTTTTCGGTGGAAAAGATCATTTTCGGTGTTTAGTAGGACCGCGGCTCGGGTTAGACTTCTTCCCAATGCTGTAGATTTGGCGCGTTTTACCGGAGTTTTCATATTCGTCCGCCGGTGTTCAAAAGTTTGAAGTTTTCATTAGTTTTATTATTTATTCGCTATTTATAAGCAAATAATAATGCTTAGGCTAATGTGTTTGAATGCAGAATTAAGCGTTATCAGCGTTAGTTGGGTGATTATTAGATTGGTAGTAACTGAAAATCGGATTGTCAAAATGTCTCACAAAATGTAGTGTGTTAAATCTCGAGGTGGTTTGGCGATGGCCCCACAAAAGGAAACTCAGGAAAATCTCCTGACAAAGAAAAAGCAGTGCAGAACATACGATAAAATGAATTTAAAGATGCTAGGTTACATGTACTTGACTTACAAAAATAACAAGCAAAGAAATGCCACCTCCTAAATGACAGCACTGAAGATGGGTGTACAATAATGTACTTCATAAAGAATTAGTTCCGGCTATACATACGGTGAATGTTCTTAACTTTCATACACCAAACTTTCTGACAAAATGGCATTTGCAAACAATGCAGACTGGTCTTCCAGAGCAGTGTGATCAGGTACTACACTGTTTGCCAATCTACTAAGTATTTTAAGAAACAACTGCATAAAAAGCTTAATCTTGGCTAAAAAGTACTGAATAGAGTGTTCGAAATTTTAGGAAAGTTACCGTATATTTGGTGAATTACATTTTTAGACATTTTATATTATACTGTACTATAAGGGCAATTATATCAAAATGAACACATTAGGTCTCTTTGGTCCCACCTCTGCATAACACGACGCAAGATCCTTCTCTGGAAGGCGTTTACACAATATATGAGTCGCAACGTCAGATAATGTACTTTTGGACATGTGCGCCCAGTGAAGATTCAGATTAACCTGCGCATTCACCCAGTCTGATCATAATCTTCACTGGGCGCAGTTTGGATAGCCAAGGATGCAAAGTTTTTAACCCATTTAAACCTAGGGATACTGGCAATCAGTGTAGATCCAGATCAGACGCCGCAGGGTCTACACTGTTTGCATTAAGTTAAGAAATGTCTACAAAACACAATGATAATAATAACTTACCAGACACCCCTTATATAGGAAATGACCTGTCCAAAGACTATAAGTATACGAGTCCACTCGGCATAAATGGGTTAATGCGGACAACGAAGACTCAAGTTTGAGTCTTCGATTGCGGGCGCACATGTTAGACGGTACACTCCGTTGTGGCTCATATGGGTACCAGAAGCTTTTAAATGGAAATCGACATAGAAAAATTGCCAAGGAATGTGATGGGTACAATGTTCAGAAAAATAAGTTAAGCAACATTTTAATTAAAACGGTCTGTTTGAAATCCATTATTACAACGTTCTGGTTATTAAAACCTGGCAGCTAAAGCCTAAATGCGCTGTCTTGGCGTGATGTTAGGAGGTTTGAATGGGCGTCAGGTTGCCATTGGTTGAAAAAGAATACATAGCCCTGCCTTTTGTATAGCAGAACGAATCTAGAGAAAATGAAAAAAGATATTAAATGTCAAAGAGTGGCAAAATACCGGCATTATCACGAACCACGACTGATGACACCATGACAGTTCTAGATAAGTCACCTTTTATGGTATTTTTTGAGGAGAAATCGGAAAATATTTATCAAAACACCGTTCTTATTGCCCATGGGCGTAGACAATCTTAATGTTTGCTATTGCCCCTGAAGCACTTTATGAAAGGTCCTATACTGGTCCATTGCTATTGCTTAACGTTATCATAACCAAGTATTAACTTTCACAAAAAGCTTGGTTTATGCTTAGCACACATTTTGTGAAAGCTTATACGTGTGTGTGTGTGTGTGTGTGTGTGTGTGTGTGTGTGTGTGTGTGTGTGTGTGTGTGTGTGTGCTCTCAATACATAATTATCGACTAATTCTATTTTAACATTCCTATTGACGTGACGACGTCCTTTTAGAAATGCAATTTCATGACCATACACGAAGCTAACCAATGCCTGTCTCGTAGTCTGTCTCCAAAAATTGTATAGAAGATGTCCAGAAATAGTCACAATCACAGATAATAGACTATCAATGATACCAAGAGGAAGAAAAAACAAACCATGGCAAAGGTACCCATACACTAGCCACAGACCAAAGAAATGCAAAGCAATCAGTTCTTTCTTCCCCAACAAGGTCATACGGATCAAACAGACACAACAATAAGACAACGATAAGATTCGCCACCTTGCGTCTCTGACTAAAATTATGTTTTCTGGTGGAATCCGAAAATATTTATTTGAATACCATTTTTATGTACGAGTGCTGATCACACGTGTGTAGATATTTAGCCGTTTCCTCAGTTAACCAATTTTAGCCGGAAAACCCCCAAAATGGTAATTAGTAAACCATGCAGACCCAAATAACTGTTTGCATTAAATACAATTTTTTTTATAAAACATAGTAGTAATAAAAACTAATCAGACACCCTGCTATTGGAAATAGACCGGTCCAAAGAGTTGTGGTAGAAGAGTCCACTAGACGCATATGGGTTAAAATATTGACTAATTCTGTTCAACACTGAAAAAAAACTAATAAATTCTACTAGTCAATTAGTGTTTGAATGGATAAAACCTCAAATAATGACGATAATATTGATAATGATAATAATAATAATCATAATACTTTTAATCATTATTGTTGTAATAGTCTGAAGCAGTAGTAGTAGGATTATAATCTTCAGTATTATTATTACCATTATTATCATCATCATTAGTAGTAGTAGTTGTAGTAAAATCATTATTATTGTTATTTTTATTATTATAATCATCATAATTACTATTTTAATGATTACTATTTTTATTTTTACTGTTACTATTATCATGTTTTACCATATTATTGGGGTCTGTGGGTTTTATCCATTCAAACATTACTCAGCTAGTAAAATTTACTAGTTATTTTTTTCAGTATGCTGACGTTGATGGCGTCCTTGTAGAAATGCAACGCCATGACTATACAAGTAGCTAACCATTGTCCAGGGAGAGAACTCGCAAATAAGTGAAAGACATAGGGCTGTTATTTATATCCCTTCTGTATAAATGCACGTGATTTGTAAGTGGTGACTTCTTCTGTGTTCTTACGCCTGAAGAATAATGAAAATCACAAGGGCTTTTGTTATTTATGGAAAATCAATAGAGAAATCAGGATGCGCCACAATCACAGATCGTAGTCTGTCTCTAAATATGGTATAGAAGATGTCCAGGAATAGCCACAATTACAGATCACAGCCTACCAATGATACCTAGAGGAAGAGCAAACAAACCAAGAGAGACAATATCCCAGCACTCTGCTTAAATCTACATCGAACCCTTATCCTGTCGGGCAGATGACGGTCCGATATAGATTTAAGCAGAATGCAAACCTGGTACAAGTAAGTAAACATACACAGGAAATGCCAAAATACTGAAGCACAGCGCTCTTGAGGCACCGAAATAAGGAGCGATGCGGTTTAAACAATGACAAAACAAACGCCACATATGAAAGCACTAATGCACAAACAAAGAACTGTAGCAGAGGAACCGCCTTGGAACAGTCAGTAGAAAAACTACTGGCAGGGACGATAGACCAGTTTAATATACTCGCACGAAACCTCACACTTATCCAAGCCACAATCCAAAGAAACGCAAAACCACCAGCTCCTCCTTCCCCAACAACGTGATCACAATGCCAGACATGATCCACTAACGCAACATTACCACAGCGAATAGAACAAAACTAAACCCTTCTCATGCTGAATAAATTAAGATGCCACGCCTACTTCTAATTTTCAGCCAATCAGATTACTTGATTCAAATTGTTGCTACAAATTCACATACTTAATGGCAAACAGTGCAGATCCAGATCAGTTGGCTTCTTCAGAAGCCAACTGATCTGGATCTACACTGTTTACTAAGACAGGGCATGACGTGTTTAGTAAGAGAAGTGTTAAAAGCCTAGGTGAGCTAAAAAAAAGCCCCGCAGTGAGCAGCCACAAGGCCAAACACAGAACAACCAACACCAGAACCACCGCCCTAGAACGGTCAGTAGTAAACTAAAACCGGAAGGAAGAGAAACGAACATCCACAACCGGAACATGTTAAAAAAAACACTGTCCACAATTAATTTATGATTCCATGTTAGATCAGTTTGTTCAGGTAAATGATGAAACATCCGCATAACATCCGGCGTTGCTTAACTTATTCGTCTGAATGTAATTATCAATTTAAGAATCATTTACATATAAACAGCTACAATACAACCTACAAAGCGATATATGGATACAAGCCAGAGAAACCCAACACTTATATGATATATAAAATATGTTATACGTGAACAGAGGGGGGGGGGGGGGTGGGGGGGGGAGGGGGGGCATCAATGCACACCATTTGCTTCTATAAATTCTGCAGATGACTTGTTAAGGAGGCGTATTTCTTCGGCTAGACGACGTCATGTCCTATGAACTCTGTCTTTACCCGATGTCCTTGTTCGAAGGAAAGGACATCTTGCGTCAAGCGGACAAACCGCAGCTTGCAGAAGCAATCAGGAACTATGTTAAAACCAAATCAGACAATGGTGTGACGCAAACGGTTCCAGTCACAGAGCACTATGTACTAGATGGAGGATCTCTTCTTCACCGCTTGAAATGGACGGAAGGAAGTACCTACAGTTCGATTGCAGACCATTACGCCTCATTCACTGTCGAACACTATGGCAGAGCGATTGTTGTGTTTGATGGTTATGAGGATGGACCGAGTATAAAGGACTGTACTCATCAACGGCAAAGTCAAAAGCTGAAAGCAAACAAGGTGAACATTACAGAGGTGACAAAATTTGTTGGGAAAAAGGAGAACTTCTTGTCGAATGGGGCAAACAAGCAGGCACTGATCCAGCTGATCATGGAACGAATGCGACAGAACGGCTGTGACGTTATCCAAGCGGAAGGAGATGCCGACGTTGAGATCGCAAAGGCAGCCATCAATATGTCTGCCTTCAGACCGACCACCCTTATTGGAGAAGACACAGATCTTCTTGTTCTCTTGCTCTACCATGCAGAGGTTTCCAAGTGCATTGAACTCTATTTCCGCTCGGACAAGGCGAAATCACACGTCTATAATATCAAGGTCCTCAAGCAGGTGCTTGGTGAAGCAGTCTGCAATGACCTATTGTTTCTGCATGCCTTTACTGGATGTGACTCGGTGTCCAGGATATTCGGGATTGGAAAGAAGGTGGGGTTCCAACGAATCATCAAGAAAGAAAAGGCAATGAAAGACTGTTCAAAAGCATTCTCTACACCAAAGCAAAGTCAGGATGTTGTGGAAACCAATGGTTGTAAGGCAATGGTAGCATTGTTCAATGCAGATCAGGACTCCCTGGCATCTATCAGATACAACATGCTCTGCAAGAAAGTTGCGAGAGCTAAAATGTTCGTCACGCCTGAACGTCTCCCACCAACCGCCTCCGCCTGTAAATTTCATTCCCTGCAGACTTACTACCAGGTTATGGAGTGGATGGGTTGTAGTGATGAGATGGAGCCATGTGAGTGGGGATGGAAGGTAGAAGTGGACAAACTTGTTCCAGTGATGACAGAAAAAAGCCCAGCTCCAGATGCCCTGATTAAGATGATTCACTGCAACTGTTCGGAAGGATGCAATACCCTAAGGTGTACCTGCAGAAAGCATGGGCTACAGTGTACCGGTGCGTGCGGACATTGCCAGGATGGCAAATGTGACAATATGACAAATGATCCAGTGGTAGATGATGATGATGATGATGATGATGATGCGTGAAAAGTTTTGGATGACGTATGCCCGTTTGTGAATCCGGGTGGGTGCAATAAGGGTCGCGTAAAACTCTGGGGTAGGGGTACCCCTAGATATGGCCTAAGGGGTGATTTAACATCACTGACAACCCTTTCATATGAAAGATTGCCCCTGAAAACCTAGGTAAAAATTGAAGTTTTATTGATTTATCTTGAAAATTGACTGAGTTATTGCTTTCTGTAGTTTTCACAATGTATGAAAAATGACTTAAAAAACGACAAACGTCCATTCTCGAAATTAGACACTTTCCCATACTCCGATTTTGTCCAACTTTTAATATGTTGTAGACTAGACCCAACTCAACTTAAAACTACCACAAAACAAACTTTTGCAATTTTTTGGGGTCAATCGGTGTATTGACCCGGCTATCTTCACATGAGATCATTCTGCCTTCTACGATTTCATCCTGGAGCCTCTTGATAGTGGCTGCTTGGTCTTCGGATTCTTTCTTCTTCGCATTTAGTTCCTATAGCAAAAATACCAAATTTGCTCCAAGTAAATATAGATATCCCCACTTTTTGTGAACAGTACATGAGCACAACGTCAGTAAAACGTCCCTTCCGACATGTGTGCGCAGCGAAGATTCAGATCAGCCTGCGTATTCGCTGGGCGCTGATCTTCACTGGGCGCACTGGACACATTTCGGGCATCCAAGGATGCAAAGTTTCTTCATGCAGACAATGAAGACTGATCTAACCCTAAGAATTCGGACACCTTAACTCCTTACCATATTTGTTCCAAAATTTGAACGTCCATTTTACTACCTTCTAATGAGTCTAAAATTGGTGGATGCGATACAGTGTAGACCTGATCAGATGCCGACGTATTCCGCGGCGTCTGATCTGGATGTACACTGTTTACGCAGGCCCGTCTGAATACTTAGGGAAAATATTGTACTGCCGTCATAAAATTCAAAGATTTTTCTAACTTCTAACTGTTGTCCATGAGTAGACATAACCGCAGAGACTAACGCATTTAAACATGAAAAAAAAAATAATAAATAAATAAATAAATAAATAAATAAATAAAAAACAGGTACGAAAGATAATTTTGAAAGTAGTAGGGTATAAATATAAAATCCATAAAATCCATAGCTTCCTATTGTCATTTACCTTTTGTTTATTGCATTTTAATGTTTTCCATGTTTTTGCCTGTCTAATCGCAGTTCAGAAATCTGAGTAACTTACAATGTTATATTGTTCACAAAGAGTAGGGATACCTAAATTTATATTGTCATAACATCAGCAAATGATAATATATGTAAGATGTTTTGTTAATTAGAGTCATTATCACGGCTTTTAAACCAGCACTGACAAGTAAAAGGTCACGTGACCATGTTGCAAAGTAACCCTTAACTAACTATGTGTTCATACCCAATTTTCACGATTCCAAAAGGAACGATCTTTGAAAGCAATGAACACACTCCCAAATCTGAAAACAGCTGAAAGGCCATGTTTTCTACACCTTATCAGATAGTTTCGGCCAATTAGGCCTCATCGGTGACCTTCATGTAAATTTTCTAATCCCCCGGAATTTGTCTGATATGAAAAATAAGAATTGTGTGTAAACACAATGCAAATGTGAGGAAGATAGTGTACTAAGAATGCACGTGAATTGTAAGTCGTTAATTCATCCCCGTACCTCAATATAGTGCACTTTATATTTTCTGGTCCTTTGTGAGCCCAATCTGGATTTTTTTATCATTCTCTACAAGGGTCATGATGAGTCCTAATTTGCTAAATATTTGGGTAAACACGGTATTCACTTACAGCTTCCATAGCTTGAGCTTTCTGTAGATTTGCTTGACTGGTCTTCTGTAATTCGTCAATCCGTTTCTTGTGTGCCTCTTGTGTAGACTTCAATTCGTTTTGCAACTTTTCTTCAGTATCTGCAGAAGGTAATATCAGTAAAATGTTGATTGTTATGATAGGAAATCCAAACATTTCATTTTTCTCTATTTTATCACATCCAGAGAGACAGTGTTACTACAAGAAAAGAGAAAGGAGACTACTCATTCGAACGTTTTGTCGACACTTAAGTCTTTATAATTCCAACTCAAAAGATATACACTTATTTATCGCGATTTGACTGGTCGAGAGCAATTTGATAACGGGATACTACGAAAAATCCAATGAGCAGGAATCCTAGAACTATTGTATTCGCGCATATTTCTAAAATGAGCTATTTTACCCAAATTTTCGTCGTAGCCATGGTCTAATTGGAATTATAAGAAATGAATTTTACTTTTGTGGATTTTATCGATGTGTAAATGGCGGTGAATCACTCACAAACTGAATAAAGCCCAAAGGGGTTTGTGGTAAGTTTGTGAATACAAAATGAAATTCATTCTTATAAAAATAACTTTGTTAGACTGAATAAACTCCCCCACATTATATATTTGAACAGCTGAATTTCAGTTTTAGGTATGTCTGGCTTTTGATATTCCCCTTTAGGGGTCTCCAGACTAAAATAGGTTTAGTGCTTTGACTCAAGTTACTAAAGGCTAAATACATAAACAAGTCTGATATAAAAGGGAATTTAGTTCGATCCACTGAGGATTAATAATAGCATCAGGTCAGGAGGCAAATGGGATTGAGGCGATTCTGATAACTACACACAACATACATTTTCATAAAAAAATAAGAATTTTGTATTAGCTGCCCTGAGGAGATGGATTGAAGGAACAGGAAAAAAATCATTTAGAGGCGTGTCTATAAAAGCTTATAAGCATATAAGTCTCCTATATTGTGGCCTTCCCAATATACAATAAAACATCAATGACTCGAACACCGATGGCGTGTTTGTATGTCAAAATACCCCGCTGTCGACATCTTATCTGAAAACTTTCCTTGCATGTCCGATCTTCATTCAGCCAAGGACTCAGTCCGCAGAGTACCAGGCGCATTTGTGGAAATCGATAAAAACTGACTCTTCAAACATAATAAAGTAAAGCAAATAATTACGGAATAAACCGCAATAATACACATTTTATTGTTTACCTTTGGCAACTTTTGTCTTTTCTTCCAGCGACGCTGTCAGTTTCGTATTATCTTCCTGTAGATTAGTAATTGTTGTCGTTTTCGTCTTTATGTCCTGCAGTAAGGTAAAAACACACAAATGAATATTCAGACATCCTATATTAATACCATCTACTTCACTATATAGTGATGGGTCCAAAAGTGCTTGAATGACGGTAAAACAGTAACACTGAACCCTCCATACAGCGATAGCATCAGTTCCCAAAGATGTTGTCATATGAATTTGCTGTTGTAAAGAATGCTTAATGAACAGAATTATAACGAATTCTGTCGTTGTAGCGAGTGTCCTTACAAAGAAGGTTGACTTATCTAGCGGTTGCTACACCATGCAGCTGCCTTATGTGAAACCAATGTCTTCAGGAGATCTGCAAACAGCAAATGTGCTAATAGAAATAATCCAAAAGGAATTGTCCTTAAAAGCAATGAACACACTCACATAATTAGAAACAGCTTATTTATCAAGTTTTCTGGGCAAGAATAGCTAGTTTCGGCCAATTAAGCCTCATCAGGGACCCTCATAATTCTTCAAAAATCCTCGAATTGGCTCAACGATCACAAAGAACCCGAAACTATAAACTACACTGTATTGAATTTCGGGAGAGAAGCAGAAGCCAAACGGCAATAATATCAGCTAAGTGAAGATAAATAGATTCTAAAGGGACGCATCACAGCAAACTATATATAAAGGACCCATATGGACCCCATATTGGATTCAATATGGGTCATGTATGGGTATCCCATACGGGGCCAATGTGGGGCAACTTGGATACATCTAGGACCCATATGAGCAGACCCATATGGGTCCTATATGGATCTTCCCATATTTATCTTCCAGAAAAAGCTTTAAGTCAAAAAGATTTTAAGTCAAAGTCGCAGCCCACTTGATGGACCGACTGGTTAGGTCCCTACAAAAAGAGACCTACATGTGTTATTGATTGCACATGTATAGAATCAAGATGCCTCAGAATTTAGGTATCCTTTTTTATCATTGGAAGTGATGGCATCATGCGTATGTGTATATACCCTCAATTTTAAAGTAATTGGGACATACGAGTTATATTAAATATATGACCATGAAACCACGTCCGTACCGGGAAAATATTTATGTAAAATTTAATAGATACTTTCAGTTTGTATTGAACAAACTACAGCGACAAACCAGCGAGTGTTATGCATGCCGTTATACACGCATGGTACATGTCTGGACTTATATCGCGCTCCGTTTATATCGCGATAGCGGACTTTGGACCCCGAGGACCGCGATATATTGGATCTTTACTATATATATATACATCTCATAATTTATTATTATCATTATTTTTAGCATTTTTTTTTTGTCAGGAAGTTTACTTCTTTGGACATTATGCTTACTTAATGGTACAGTTGTTCCCCTTAATACACATATCGAACTCATACTGGTACCTTAGAGAAGTAGGATGTCAGCATGGGAACCATAGGGGTCCAATATCTGTAACACATGGGAGCCACTGGCCCCCGTTTATGTATCTTGAAATTGTCAGGGTTATATCAGTTTTTATCTCAGATCCCACATATAAGCATTTATTTTAATGTGTTATCACAATTTATCAATATGGGACTCATATGGGTCATATGAGCAAAAAAACGCAGGACTAGAATGGGCTAAATGCCCAGATTCTGCCCATATGGGTCCAATATATACATTTTGCTGGGTTAATTTAGTGCAACGAACACACTCACAAAAATCAAAACAGCTTATTTGTTAAGTTTACTGGGCCAGCCCAGCCACACCATTACGAAAACATGCCTATTCAAATATACTGAAAATTTTAGCACCAAAAAATGAAAATTTTCAGATAAAAAATTTGATATTTTTCATATTTCTGCTCAAAACATAGATTGTGGGTACTCGTTAGAACCGCCTCGATGAGGCGGTTCTAACGAGTACCCACAATCTATGTTTTCGAGCAGAAATAAGAAAAATAATGTATACCCCTGTAAACCCCAGTTTTACTATATAAAAGTGGGGTTTGAGGGGGTCAAAATATTATAGGTATGTTTTCGTGATGTTGAGCGTTCACACCATTATAGTCTGATCAGATTCTATGTTGTGCGCTTACATAATCTACGGTGTCCACTGAAAAGGAGAGTGAAGACCCAGCTTGGCCGTTCGCATATACTCCATAAAACACGTTTTAATTCACAGAATTGGTTCATTTAATGTTAAAAACGAGCCATGCCTAATATTTGTACCCAATTTCAAGATCCTAGATGCAGTACTTCCAGAGAAATGTTTGAAGGAAATACATTACTGAAGAGAAAGAAAATGGACAAATTAATGGAAGAATAAAAATGAGCAGGCCAGCTCTCCTTCCATCAATACAATGAGTCATACCCATTAATTGAACCATATTTAAACATTTATTTTGCAGTAGAGCAAGAGAAATGTTTGATAGAAAAACGGACAAATAAATGGAAAAAATAAAAATAAGAAGCAGGCCAGTTCTCTATCCCTCAATATGACGAGTCGTACCCAACATTTGTACCAAATTGCAAGATCCCAGGCGCAGTAGTTTCAAACAAGAGTTTGACAAAAAAGATGATTGTGGTGAAAAACGGACAAATAAATAGAAGAATAAGAAGGAATGGACCACATTTCTTTACCACAATGCAGCGAGTCATATCCAAAAGCCTAAATATAAAATATAAAATAAATTTGACAAAAAATGATTGGAGAAAAGAAAAATAGATAATTAATGGAAGAATGAGAAGGAGCATACCAGTTCCTTTTCCCACAATACAATGAATCATACCCAACATTTGTGCCAAATTTCAAGAGAAAGTGCAATAGTTACAGAGAAATGTTTGACATTGATTTTGGAGAGGACGAAAAAAGGACAAATAATTGGAGAAGAATATGCAGAAGCAGCCCGAATAAAACTCGGAATATGCAACATTTGCATTAAATTTCATGATCCCGAGTGCGGTAGTTCAAGAGAAATTTGTTACAGAAATATTGACACATAAACGCAGGCACACACGTACGCACACACACACACACACACACACACACGGACACACACACATAAGAAAAAGACAAAGACTATATACCCCTTGATATGCTGTGTATGCTGGGATATAATAAACAACATATAAAACATGGTTTTGTAAAAGCCATGCTTACTGCCTTTGCTGTTTGCAGTTTCTGTAGGTTCTCTTTGTTGGCTTTATCCAGGTCGGCTATCTTTTTTGCATGCTCGTCCTGTGCCGCCTTTAGGTCTTTCTTGCTTTTCTCATCGGTATCTGTAAGAATGTTATAATTACACTGAAAATTTCTATCTATAAATCTATAAATAGGTGCTAAAACTGGTGCACATTAACCTGTCTTTTTGACCTCGGTCCGTGAATATGTCTATCAGAACAGTTCATGGCAAAATTGATAAAATTAGTTGGAAAACTGTTATGCTTTGGTTAAAAATGAATGAGTCATATTTACATGATCAGAGGACTAGAAGACAGTTTGACTTGCTGGATAAGTTTCTTGCAGCCCGCATGCAATACAGGCATGTGGCAACTGCACCCTTCGGCGTTTGTTTGTTTGAGATGAGTTTAAACGCCGTTGTCAATCGATTTTCGGTGTCGTTACGGTGCCTGGTTGTGACGACGGGTACTGATGCCCCTTAATAGTGTCGCCCTACATCAGTTACTCGCCTAAGCCACATTGACTATCACAGCCGTATTATACTGTCTCTTCTACCTAATGCTGAGTGTCAATACAAAGAGCAGTTGGTACCAGATTCAGAAATTCTTCGGTGATTCAAACAAAATCCTCCCGATCCGAAGGCGGTTGCTCTGTCAGCTGAACCAGTAGGACGGGGCTTAGGTGTTTTAATGCACGGCAGGTGTGCTAAACCTCTAGCTTAGAGGATGGCAATGGTAGCGAACGTAACTGAAGCCAATATGTAGTGAGATTAACTCTACCTCGCTCACACTTGTATCTGACTCCTGTCTGCTATTCTCGCATAATGATCATGAGTCACCATCCCTATCAATTTAATGCCCATGCGTCATCCTGAAACTACTTCAGCTACTGTACATACAAAATAAACATCAAAAGGATTGCCTCTGGAGCGTATACATGAGCAAACTCCATTTTCAAATATCCCACAATGGGCCCAATGATCCCAAAGGAAATGAGATATAATCTGCACTATGGTAAAGTACAGGGAGACGTTCTACCGCCGCCACACGGCACTAACACCAGCTGCAGTGTAGTAAAAAATAAACGTAAAAAAGGTTGCCTTTGGAAACAAAGAACACATTACAGATTAGAAAATGGGAGTCTCGATTTAACTGAGACTCTTCATAAGCATTAATGGAGCTTGCAACACTGCTTACGCCTTCAAACGTATTCATGAGCAGAACTCCATTTTCAAATACACCACAATAGGCCTAATGATCCCAAAGGAAATGAAATACAATCTGCACTATGGTTAAGTACGGGGAGACGTTCTACCACCGCCATACGGCACTAACACCAGCTGGAGTGTAGTAAAATACACGTAAAAAATGCCTTTGGAAACAAATAATATACTACAGATTAGAAAATGGGAGTCTCGGTTTTTTTAGACTCTTCATAAGCATTAATGAAGTTTTCAACACTGCTTACGCCCTCGAGCGTATACATGAGCATAACTCCATTTTCAAATATCCACAATGGGCCCAATGATCCCAAAGGAAATGAAATATAATCTGCACTGTGGTAAAGTACGGGGAGACGTTCTACCGCCGCCACATCGCACTTACACCAGCTGCAGTATAGTAAAATAAACGTAAAAAAGATTGCCTTTGGAAACAAAGAACACGCTACAGATTAGAAAATGGGAGTCTCGAATTTATTGAGACTCTTCATAAGCAGTAATGAAGTTTGCACCACTGCTTGCGCCCTCGAAAGTTACATGAGCAGAACAGTTTTTAAATATACCACAATGGGCCCAATGATCCTAAAGGAAATGAAATATGATCTGCACTATGGTAAAGTACGGGGAGATGTCTACCGCCTCCACAAGGCACTAACACCAGCTACAGTGTAGTAAAATAAACGTCAAAAAGATTGCCTTTGGAAACAAAGAATATGCTACAGATAAGTAAATGGGAGTCTCGGTTTAATTTGGACTATTCATAAGCATTAATGAAGTTTGCAACACTGCTTACGCCCTCTAGCGTATACCTGAGCGGACTCAATTTTCAAATATCCACAATGGGCCCAATGATCCCAAAGGAAATGAAATATAATCTGCACTATGGTAAAGTACGGGGAGACGTTTTACCGCCGCCACACGGCACTAACAACAGCTGCAGTGTAGCAAAATAAACGTAAAAAAGATTGCCTTTGGAAACAAAGAGCACACTACAGATTAGAAAATGGGAGTCTCGGTTTCATTGAGACTCTTCATAAGCAGTTATGAAATTTGCAACACTGCTTACGCCCTCTAGCGTATACATGAGCAGAACTCCATTTTTAAATATACCGCAATGGGCCCAATGATCCCAAAGGAAATGAAATATAATCTGCACTATGGTAAAATACGGGAAGACGTTCTACCGCCGCCACAGGACACTAACACCAGC
The DNA here is from genome assembly GCA_964016985.1 of Anodontia alba. Taxonomy (NCBI): domain Eukaryota; kingdom Metazoa; phylum Mollusca; class Bivalvia; order Lucinida; family Lucinidae; genus Anodontia; species Anodontia alba. The sequence continues at coordinate 19,781,533 of OZ024832.1, read as the reverse complement.
TGCAGTGCAGTAAAGACGCCAAATCATGATATTTAATTGTTCCATAGATAATGTGAAGATTATCAACGGTCCTAAGCAATCTATGAAAGCAAGACATTAAATTACGTGTACAAACAAACACCTCAGGTGAACCCTTGAAAGGGTGTAAATCCTCATTTTCCACAACGGCCCATTAAATGAACAATCTTTAAATATAGTTGTTTATAGATGTGTGTAAACGCTACAAGATACACCTGTCACAATTTTCACGAGTAAATTCATTTTCACATGCAGGTTATATTAGAAATCTAGTTCCAAGGTAACCGACCTAATCGAGAAATCGGACGCGCTGGTGTTAATAACTGCCTTGTTTTAATGCACCAGAGATTTGTTGCAGCAAACTCACGGTAAAATTCATTAGTTACGCTCGTTTCAGTCACATGTGGTTGTAGACTCATGTGGCTGAAGACTCTTCAACCAAACTGCTTATCCTTTGTTGACCAAAACTTTCGACTCTATAATTAAGGTGATATTCACAAATGTTAATATTTATTCGTGACCTTCCGAAGTACTCGCGTCCAATTTGTCTGTTTGTAACGTAATATGGACAAGTCTAAAACATGCTCTATTTCACAGATGTTTTAAACATAATTAGAATAAAGCACATTTTGTTTGAAAAGAGCTAAATGGTAAGTATCAGTGTGTTCTTCGATAAATTAAGCACTTTCGAAAAAATAGTTTTAATCCAATTAAAACATGCCGTTACAAAATTCAAACTGTTATCTTGGTTTGGATAACTAAAAACTCAACTGGCAGCACCACTTCTTAAACCCTTGATCACATATTTGTGAATGACTTTTAATTCTTGATTTTGATTCTGTCGTTGGTGCATTAGATTTACAAACGGCGATTAACTTACTATGCCCTATGTCATGTCAATGAATTACGTAACAAGATTTACTATATAAAACTGTGTACAGCAGGCATCTTTTTTGTAAAATCGACGATGCCAACTAATATATTCAAAGATTCAAAGGAAAGGTCAGAAAGACAGGTCAATGTGCATCAGCTATTGTCTGTCTCTATGCTCTATCTTTTCTATCATTTACTCTTTTCTTTTTAAAGGTGATGTAATCAGTTACTTCCCTTCCCTTAGTGGAAAAGATAGAGTCTGTTTAACTCTGGCTTCAGGAAGAAACTTTGAGCGACCTCTGATGACTATGTATATAGCGGTATATGACCCTTTATAGCAGGAATTTGTAGAGGTAAACACAGATTGAGATACTGATAAGCTAATGGTCTGTATCAAATTGCTCTTTCAGATTCGCTTGAAAGTCAGATCAGATTATACTTTAACTCTAAGAAATGGATGAATTCATAAAAAATGTTGTTACGAAACTTAATTATGAATAATTTCGACCAAACTAGGAAAACGTTTTTACATGAACAGGTGAACTGATAAAAGGAGAAATCAAGGATTAGAGAGAGAGAAAGATATATATATATATATATATATATATATATATATATATATATATATATATATATATATATATATATATATATATATATATATATATATATATGTCTTCAATGATTGGGAATTAATACACTGTCAGAAGAAATCGTTTTCTCTGTATCCAGTCCCCTTAAGTTCAGTTTACTGGATGCTATAAAAACAAAAGAAAATAATACAAGTGAAGATACCCAAGAGATGAAACTACAAGAATTTTTTTTTGAGAATAAACACACACACACACACACACACACACAAAGATACACAAACACACTAGAACACACACACGCCAGATTACCTAGCTTTGGCCAGTTAGACCTCAACTGTGACCTCGTATCAAAGTCAACTTCCGAAACACCCGTAATGGACTCAATAATCAGAACGGATAAAAAGACAGGACTATATTATAGTGAAGAAGCCCATGGGAACGTTTACGGCTGCCACACGCTAAAAACGCCAGATGCAGTGAAGATGAATAGATTCTAAAAGGAATTATATTGTCAACTACATGGATCTTGTTAGAATGTTGTTTGTTCTTGGCTGTCCATGGTTATTTATGTCTTAAGTACCATAAGAATACAGTGCTCCAGCATATACCTTTAAAAACGTAAATCAAATGATTAGGAACAATAGCAAGGAAACATAGGACGTACGTTAAACTAAACTTTTATATGAGGAACACATGAAGCTAACCTAACCTAATACACGAAGAGCACAAGCAGCTAAACTAAACTTTTATGCGTAAAACACAGGAATCTAAACTCACCTATTATATGTAAAACACAGGAAGCTAATCAGGCTTTTTATACGAAAAGCAAAAGAAACTAAACTAGCCTTTTATATAAAGAACACAGAAAGCTTAACCAACCTAAATACGAAGAACAGAAAACTAAACATTTTGAATGAATAACATAGAAAGCTAAACCAACCTTTTATATCAGAAGAACATAGGAAGGTCAACTAACTTTTTATACGAAGAACATAGAAAGCTAAACTAACCTTTTACACAAAGAGCCCAGGAAGATAAACTAGCCCTTTATATAAGAACACCATAGGAAGCTAAACAGACTTTTGAATATATTAACCTTTTATACGAAGAATATAATAAGCTAAACTAACCCTTTATAATAAGAACACGGCAAAATAAACTAACCTTTTATACAAAGAACACAGGAAGGTAAACTAACCTTTAACAGAAGCAGAACACAGAAAGATGAACAAACATTTTATATGGAGAACATAGCAAACGAAACCAGCCTATTTATACGACGAACAGGAAGCTAAACTATTTTTTTATACGATGAACACAGAAAGCTTAATTTAACATTTATACGAGGACCATAGAAATATAAATTAACCTTTTATGCAAAGAAAAGGAAGCTAACATAATTTTTATACGAAGAACATAGTAAGCTAAACTAACCGTTTATACAAACAACATATGAAGCTAAATTAACCTTTTATATAAGGAGAACATAGGAAGCTGCACAGATCTTTTATAGGAAGAACATAGGAAGCTAAACTAACATTTTTTTATAGAAAGAACATGGGAAGATTTACTTACCTTTTATACGAAGAACACGGAAGGTTTCACTAACCTTTTATTCGAATAACACAGAAACCTAACGTAACCTTTCATCAGCTAACATTTTATACGAAGACACAGAAGCCTAAAATAACCGTTTATACGAAGAGCACAGGAAGGTACATTGTAACCTAGCCTTTATTCGAAGAACCCAGGATGCTAAACTAACCTTTTATATGAAGAACACAGGAAGTTAAACTAAAGAAAGGTAAGGGAAAAGTCCACGAAGTGCCACAATCACAAGCAGCAGCACTTCCCAGACACCAAGAGGAAGAGGAAACAGACAAAACCAAACAAGCGCAAATCGAACAAACATACGAAAAGCACTAAGATTAGCTCTCTCTTCCCCAAGCGAGGTAATCGCAATGCTAAAAGGACTGAAAAACACAAGAACAAAATAACACAAGGCAAGACTTAAAACAAATCGCCTCGTAAAATAAACCATAAAACAACAAAGAGTAAGACTATATAACACCGGGATCACCGCCTTAGAATGTCAATAGAATAAACCACAGTGGGGTTTAAAGCTCTTTTACAACCGACTAACTTCACCCTGGGTCCCGATGCCACTTCACAAATAGTAAAACAGAAAGCAAAATTGGCAGCTGTTGAAGGTGACCAAAATGCTAGCATCACAACACAACCAGTAAAACAAAAAGCAAAATGGGCAGCTATTGAAGACGGTGACAACAATGCTAGCATCACAACACATATAGCTAAAAAACAGAAAGCAATGCGGGAACCACAAAGCTACAAAGAGCTACAAAGAGTAAGAAAAACACCAGGTCCACCGCCTTAGAACGGTAAGTAGAAAAAAACTACCGGGGAGTTAAACCTTTTATAGGTAGAAACAGGAACCTAACCTAACTGTTTATTCAAAGAATAAAGGAAGCTAACCTGATTATTTATACGAAGAACACAGTAAGCTAAACTAACCTTATATACGAAGAGCACAGGAAGCTAAACTAACATTTTATACGAGAATACCGGAAGCTAAAATAACCTTTTATAAGAAAACAGAGTGCTAAACTAACATAACATTTTATAGGAAGAACATAAATCTTTTATTCGAAGAACACAGGAAGCTAACCGGCACTTTTATACGAAGAACACAGACAGCTAAGCTAAACTTTTACATGAAAAACACAAGATGCTAAACAAACTAACCTTTTATTCGAAGAACACAAGAAGCTTAATCTATGACCACGGGAGCTAATCTAACTTTCTATACGAAGAACACAAAGAAGCCAAACTAACCGTTTTAAACGAAGAACATGATAAGATAAACTGACATTTTATACGCAGAACACAGAAAACTTAACTAACCTTTTAAACAAAGAACACTGGCAGATAACTAAAAATTTTTATACGAAAAATACAGGGAGCTAAGCTAATCTTTTATATGAAGGAAACAGGCAGCTAAACTAACCTTTTGTACGAAGAACACGAGAAGTTAAAAATAACCTTTTATATGAAGAACACGGGAAGCTTAATTCGAAGTTCAACATTCTTTATGCAACGAACTCGGGAAGCTAAACTAACCTTTTATATGAAGACCACAGGAAGCTAAACTAACTTTATATTAAGAACATTGGCAGCTAAACTAGCTTTGTATATGAAGAACGCAGAAAGTTAAATTTTACCTTTAAACGAAGAAAACAGGAAGCTAAACTAATCTTTAATATGGAGAACACATGGGACTAACCTAACCTTTTTATACGAAGAACACAGGACGCTAAAATAATCTTTAATATGAAGAACACAGGAAGCTAAACTAACCTTTTATAGCTTTTTCCTTCTGTGTCACTGCCGTTTTGAGCTGCATGTTTTCTTGCTGCATTCTAGCTACCGTTGCTGCTAAACTAACCTTTTATACGAAGAACACAGAAAGTTAAATTAACCTTTAAACGAAGAAAACAAGAGGAAGCTAAACTAATATTTAATATGAAGAACACATGGGACTAACCTAACCTTTTATACGAAGAACACAGGACGCTAAAATAATCTTTAATATGAAGAACACAGGAAGCTAAACTAACCTTTTAGAGCTTTTTCCTTCTGTGTCAGTGACGTTTTGAGCTGCGTGTTTTCTTGCTGCAATCTAGCTACCGTTGCTGCTTGCTCTCTGGTTTGTCTCTGCCAAGAATCCTCTATCTGTATCACATCCTGAATACATACACATATATTTGAGCCGCAGCGTGAGAAAACGTACCTTCTGACACATGCGTCCAACGAAGACTTAAAAGACCCTGCGCATCCGTGCAATCTGATCAGAGTCTTCGTTGTCCGCATAAAGAAACTTTGCATCCTTAGCCATCCCAAATGCGCCTAGTAAAGATTCTGATTACACTGCGCGCTTGCAGACTGATCTGAATCTTCGATGGAGGTTCATGTCCGAAGGTACGTTTTCTGACGTTGGGGATTTTTTTGGTATTAACTAGTCCGTGTAATTAACACCCCGGTAAACTCCAATTTGTATAGAGAAAAGTAAGGTTCATAGGGATGTAGATTATTTTTCTTACTTTTGTTCCAAAACATAGATTATGGATACTCGTGAGAACCATCCAAAACATAGAAAGTGGACACTCGATAGATTTGCCGCAGTTAGGCGGTTCTTGTGAGCAGACTCAATCTATGTTCAGAATGGAGAAAAGAAAATATCACAAATGGTCACCTGATAAATGCCATTCTTAGAGTTATTAAAATAGCATGTATTCTATAACAATGTTATTCCAATGCGCTTTGTGTAGGTGCATTGTTCTTTAAGCCACCTCAAATTATTTACTCTTTATTCTGATGATAATACTTTTACATTCAAGATTTTGTCTTGGTAAACATAAATGTTACATTCAACGTTTTGTGGTGAATTAATTGTTGGCGCCTATTGCTTTTGCTGTATGTTCTCAGAATGACTGCATGAACACAAAAACAATGAGGAAATAATGTTACTAAGGAAAAGCCAAAAACAACGATCACAACAATAGCATGACCCGCAGAAAAGTCGACCGAATCGACCGATTGAAAGGCTGACTCTCGAAAAGTGTCCTATAAACACCTTGTGAGCCCGTCAATCCGTTTGTCCGCCCGTGGTCAGCGCAAGTGGCCATAGCGCTTAAACCGTTGGGAAGATTTTGATAATGTTTGATAAATCAACGACAACAATAACTGCACGACCCGTAGAAAAGTCGACCGATTCGATCGATTGAAAGTTTGACTCTCGAAAAGTGCCCTATAATCACCTTCTGAGCCCGTCTGTCCGTCCGTGGTTAGTTAACGCAAATGACCATAGCGCTTAAACAGTTGGGAATATTTTGATAATTTTTGGCATACTGAAAGATACTGACAAGATTAATAACAAATGCGAGTTTTCAATGACAGAGGCTTAAAACGAGACTCCCATTTTCTTATCTGTAGTGTGCTCTTTGTTTCCAAAGGCAATCTTTTTGCCGTTTATTATAGTTGGGATCGGGGTTGAGGGGGGGTGGGGTGGGGGGGGGGGGGGGGCGGGGTAACTTCCTATATATTGCATAGTACGGATGTACGTGCCGAATGGGCCCCTTTTTCAGCGCTGCTAAGTATATGATTGGCCCCATTTTTTCCGGAAAAAGTATATGATTGACCCCAGTTTTCTGGATTGGTATATAAAAGGCCCCACTTTTCCGATGTATCCCGTATTTTTTCTTCAGAGATTTTTCGATGCTGCTTGTATGCTTCGTATTCAATGAATTGACTGCAATTCTTGTCTAACTACCAGCAATAAATGGATACAAAAATCAAAGGGCAGTATATGAATGGGTCAACATTTCAGACGATTTAGTTTATGAATGGGTCTGTTTTTTTCAAAGGCCAGGTGTATGAATGGGGTAAGTTTCGAAATACTGGCTCGAACACCTGTACCACAATTACCCCCAAGTTACCCCGCGAGGAGTTGGGGCAAACAATGTTAACATATGAAAATTGCCACAACCCTTGACCTTGAACCGTATGAAATATTTTGATTATTTTTCACGTGCTGACTGATACCCACAAGATCTAGCCAATGGACTTGCCAGATGTTCGATTTTATCGATCTGAGACTGAGCCGAGGCAAAAACTGAAAGTTGATTTTATCGACCCGAACCTGCTAAGCTGAGGCACAGGCAAGAATGAGGCGGCGATAGTTGATTATGAGCCAAAGTCTCTAGGTATTATGAAGACTTTGCCGAGATGATAATCTTACTGGGCTCTTATTTTTTATCTTGGGGTATGTGGGGGAGGGGGGGGAATAAACCAACAACTGTAAATAGCCAGAAAACGTTAGCCCTTTCCACCCTGAGTTTATGAAATGGATGTTTCCATCGTTGAATTTGGACATGTCCATTACTGCGAATAGGGATGTCATTCAAAAATCAAACATTATGAGCCATGTCTTCTGGATCTACACTGTTTGCATAGGTGTCTGTACCTGTCTACAGGAATGAAAGTGTTAAATAATAAAGTGTAAATAATCGTTTTAACGTTTTTCGACTACTTCCAGTTCACTGTTTATAACCATTTTGACGTTTTCAGACTATGTACAGCTAACTGGCAATAGTCTCTGCTATTTTAAATAGATAAGGTCCCTTTTGAAAGAGGAGTCCGTTGATATATCCAGGCATGCATAGCTCCAGCTTAAACGCCTTTTTTTCTGAAGGAAAGCAAAACTATTTGACAGAGCAAACCCGCCACTTCCTCTCCCCCAGCAGCACCCCACTATCTTAAATGAAAACATCGTAAAAATCATTAACCCATTTATGTCTAGTGGACTCCTCTACCTCAAATCTTTGGACCGGTCTGTTCCAAATGAGAGGGAGTCTGATTAGTTTTTCTTATTATTATCAATATGTTTTATAGAAAGCCTTGTATTATATGCAAATAGTGTAGACCCTGATCAGACGTCTGATCTAGGTTAGCACTATGTGTGTATCTAGATTTTTAACGCTAGTAGGCAACTGAGTCACATAGAGGCAGCGCCTGGTTTGTACTGTTTACCAACGCCCCTTTTATAAATGGGTTAACTTACCTCCGCTTTCCGGCCTATCTCTGTCACCACCAAGTTTGCTTTGTTATCGGGTTTAATATCTGGTTTTACTGCGAAAGGAAAAGCAAAACAGATTTAGACGGTAACCTAAGGAAACTTGAATAACGTCACGGCAAAACTGTTTACTGGTATTTATCCACGAAGCCTAGGCCAGGCCGTGAGGTCCTGGTAACTTTTTCTTAGTCTGGTCTGGAGATACCCCGTGTGCGTATTTTCGAAACGATGCTTGTCCTTGGGCGACCCGTATATTATACCATAAAACGCCAATCACAAATGCAGCAGACGATATTCTTAAATATTATTTTTATTTGTCAGAGAAAATTGAGCTTGGCATTTCATAAGAATTATCTATGAATATCAAGCCTCATTTTCTCCGAAAATAAAAAATAGAGAAGGACGTTTGCTGCAATTTTGCACGGTACTTTAAGGGTTAAGCGGGAATACCATATGAAGACCGATTACAATCCCAGTAAGCATTCTTTATAAATCTATAGCGGGCCGTTATCGGCCCGTCAGGGTAGCTGACGGGCCGATAACGGCCCGCTGTAGATTTATATAGAATGCTAGCTGGGATGCTACTCAATTCGCTGACGTCTTTGTTTGGTATTTCGAGTCTCCCCGCATAAAGCAGTCGCTTTCTCTTCTCAGTACTCGTTACCAGGCAACGGCAGTTTGTTTTTATTTGGGCTACGCCATGCGAATAGGTGTCTTCTGGCATATGTGAACAGCGAAGGCCCATATCAACTTGCACATTTGCGAAATCTTATCAGGGCATTCAGTGTCCACTAACAGAATCATTTGCTGCTACAGAATGTATTAATTGAGCGAAAAGGCCCGGATGACACTTTGCCCATGCGCAGGGTGATCTGAATTTGCGCATGTTATAAGGCACTTTTTGCTTGATGCGGTCCATTTGATTTAAACCGGTCTTAAACAGGCTGAACAGCTGCGACCAAAGTCCAGGTTTTGTTTGTTTGTTTGTTTGTTTGTTTGTTTGTTTGTTTTGTTGTTTTTTTATTTTACATTTTATTGCATTTTATATATAGAAAAGAGTTTTGTAATCACTGTCTAAAACAAGCCAATGGAAACGTTTATGGTCCGTCATTTGACTTGTATGAGAGGCAAACATGATAATGAATTATGTGCCTTATTTTCCAGAACAAAGTACTTTACTGGCTATCAATGTCTGTAGTCGGGCTCATCGTGGTCCTGTTTACGGTTTCCTGGTGTTCTGGCTTCAGATCGCCATTGAGCCCTTTGCTTTGTTTCATCACAATGTTTTTTGTCTGTGACGTTTCATACGCTCGTAGATGAGGTAGAGGTCCTCTATGTGGACCGAACATATATTTGTAATCTGGAGCTGCATCAAAAGGGCGGTTCTCTGTTGCAGTTCTTCTTTGTTTGTGTGCCGGTGGTTATATCTGAGGCGTTTGTGCTGTCCTTATTTACTCCTCATCTCTCCTTCTTTTGGTGCACCGGGAGGGCTATGCTTCGTGATTGTGGCATTTCCTGGGTATCATCACTTATACTTTTCATGTCACCTAACTGTACCTTGGTTTTAGCCTTTACCACTCTCTGGGCAGATTCAGCAGACGACACCTAGTGTTTTTGTTTTATTTTTCGCAGAAAATAGGATACAACATTTCATGAAAATTGTCTCCTAAGCAGACAATTTGCATGAAATATCAAGGCCTATTTTCGGGAAATATAAGACAAATACTTCAAAATGTCGTCTGCTGAAATTTTTACACAGCATGCTTAGTATATTCCTGGTATATTATACCTTAGCTTATATATGTACAATATTTAGTCTACGTTTTCGGACACCTTAAATTCTTACCATACTTATCTTAAAAGTTCAACAAGTCCATTTTATTACTTATTCCAGTCTAAATTTAATGGATGAGTGGCAAACAGTGTAAACCCTGATCAGACGCCGCGTTCTGTGGTTTCTGATCTGGGTCAACACTGTTCAGACATATCTGTCCGAACACTTAAAGACATAGCTAAAATGAGACCAAACGTGGCATCACTCACTAATGACGTTATAGCCCCTACCTAGGAGGTATGCAATAGAGATCAAAGGCTGATTATCAGATCCCAGCAGGGGATGGTAAAGAGACCTTCTGAAGGGTAATAAGTATTTTGGATGGTATATTACCTATGGATTAGATAAATAAACCAGTACTAAATTCCCCTGTTTGGTCTCTACCAGTCTATTTTTAATTGACAGTATACCAGGTTTTGTTGTGCACAGTCTCTTATCAGTGATATGACTGACCGAGACACATCTTATTTTATGTAAGTACGGTATTCAGTGCTAGTTTACCTTTCTCTTTGTTCTCAGGTTCATTTGCTTGTTCTTCTTTCTTAGGCTGGACCTGAACAACAATTCCCTCCTTCATAACAGCACTGCCCATCACATATATCATAATTCTGTAGTCCCCTTCCTCAGCAATGTTGGCATGGACACTCAGAACACCATTTTCACCAAAGCTGATTTTGCTGGTCTTCGGATCTAATACCTGTCCGTTAACGTTAGTTATCTCCGCTTTTATGTATTCGCCGATGTTCTTTAGAGAGACAATTCTGTCTTCGTCGTCAACAAACTGGAGTATAAGAGCAACATCTTCTTCTTTGGCTACCACTGGGAAAGTCCAGTGTTTCACCTTGTGAAGGCATAGATTTCCAGGCCACACACTGCCAATCTTTTGTGTCTCGCTCTCAAGTTTCTTTGATATAAAGTCATCTATGAACCATATTAGGGCATTGTTTGAAACGTGGGTGTCTTTCAGTGTGTCCAAAGCTGATTGGTCGTCTTTTCAAAGTGGAGTACATCTTCAAAAACGATACCTCACTTAAAAACTCCATTAAATCCAAGGCCCGGTTATTGGACGTTGTAATAGTAGACCCCGTTTGTTCTAAAGCTTTCAGCTGGGCTTTTAATTCGTTTTCTTTCATCGAAGAAATCTTCGTCAGTTCGGAATCAATGTACTTTTTCCTGGCATCTAAAGATTGTTTACAGTTATTGAAAGTTTTCCTTACCCTTTGTAGCTGGTTATCTGTGTTTGCCTTTAGTGATTTTACTTCTTCACTGACGTGAAACGATAGCCTTTCTGTTTTCTTCTGGGTTTCTGTTACTCTTTGCAGAAGTTCTTTCGTTTCAGCATGGCGCAGTTCGTATATTTTAGCGCATTCTTCAACTTCATGTGGTTTTTGATGGGCTACAAACTGGCATACATGACATATGACCTTTTCACAAGTAATACAATACAATTCAAGAAGTCTTCTCTGGTGACCGTCTTCACTGCAATTATATGCATTATGTAGTTCTGATATTGCAGCAGTCTTCAGTGTTTCGGATTTTGGGGTAGGAACCAGTGGCTGATGGCCTCTCTCCATATGCGTTCGGCTACAGCTGTCGCAAATGAAATATCCACAAATCTGACACCATACAGTAGCCTTCACACCGATATGGTCTTGGCATTGAATAAAGTCTCCTTCTGATCTCACTTTCCAGTAGACTGACAGATTCTTTCTTGTGTCATCTTTTGGAAAACATTCAGCAGGACTACCTTCTACTCTGTGTTTTTCATTGCATAATATACATGTGATAGAACCGTCGTCCGTTAGCTGTGTAATGCAGTCAGTGCCTATGACCTGTAGGCATGGTAAAATTCTAGGGAACTTTGTTTCATCTTCCAGACAGAAGGCCTCGTTGCATGACGGACACTGCATTTCTTGTTTTCTGAACGTCACAGGATCCAAATGATCTAAACGCTCCTTGTGCCCATATGGAACGTTATCTAAATAAGACAGATGAAAATTAGTTTTACATAAATTCAAAAACTACAATCGATTATTGGTTTGTTACCAGATCTTCACAAACAATGATCTGCCGATTGTACAAGCGAGTACAATGGCATTGTGTTTCTATTTAGCAATGTGTGTGTGTGTGTGTGTGTGTGTGTGTGTGTGTGTGTGTGTGTGTGTGTGTGTGTGTATTTCGTGAATGTGATAACTTGAGTCGTAAATAACTTATTTGACACTGAACGGCGCACTCAGTAGATTTAAGGGGACTGGGTACACTTGGTATCTTTTAGGTTTTCACGCAGTTCCTTTAAATCCTCTATGCGTTTTCTTTGATCCAGAATTACAGTGAATACCACGATTCTGATTATCAGTACTTCAAAGTATTTCAATATTGAACAATGGCATTTCTACAAACAAGGGAAGACAGTACTTTCTATAGTTAACTAGGTCCTATTAGTTGGATTCCTCTGATTTCATCTCCACTAAGGATAGTTTCCTCTAATTTAAACATGGTCTAATGCTAATAAAGCTTCTAAAGTATTCAAAAGACACATTTCCTGTGCAATAAAATGCATAACGCTCATAAATCTTTCGTAGGGATGTGGAAATATATAAACTTAAAACAGTAGTTAAATTCAGCCATAAAAAAACATAGGATTCCGTAGTCGGACTTATTCAGTAGTTTGTATTCCATCCGCTTTACCTATCAGGGAGATAGTAGAAAAAAAACAACTACAGTTCTGTTTTTGTCTTTAAAATTCTAAGCAATTGTAAATGTTTCTATCTAATTTTAATCTACTTTGTCTTACCTTTTACATCCTTTTCACAAGTTGTGCTGCCAGTGAATTTTATGTCACGTTTTTCCTTTAACTCTTTCTCCAAATAAAGCTCAAGTGAGTAGGTGCCTGTTGTTGTTAACTCACAGTATATAACAAAACACATCTTCGAGTCGTCTCGTTTCACAGCTGTACTGATCTCTCGGCCTTCCTTGCTTCTAATTGTTACTTGGAATGGGTTAGCCTTTTCCAACTTATCTTCTTTGCTACCATAAACATATAGATGCGCTACTTCAGTTTCTTTGTCTTCGCTATTAGGTTTCTGTATATCTTCCTCGATTATCAGATGGTACCCAATGAGCGAAAGCCATTTATTTGATGCTAAGTATTGGATCAGGGTCCCAACTTTGCATGCTACAAATGTTAAATGTTTCAAATCAGACACATCGGCACTGAAGGCTGTGCTGGTATTGCAAAGATTTTGAAAACGGGCAGAAATAAAATTTGTCAGCGCATTCTCCGCAAAGTGCATTGCTTCCTTATATTTGTTGTCGATGTTTTGCACACATTTTAGTTTCTTATTCAGCGAGTTGTCTTGTTCGTCAAGTCTTGATTTCAGGTCTGTTTTGAACTGTTTACGTCTTCGTTCAAAATACTGTATCAAGTTATTAATAGACGCGTCAAAGTTCCTTTCATGTTCTTCTTTTGACTGATTTAAACTTGAAATTTCGTTTTCCACATTCACCTTCTGATTTTCAACTGTTTCAGTAGCCGCTTTGAACTCTGAAATCGCGGATTCCAAATCACGTTTTCTGTCAGAGTATGCCGTTTCTATATCTTCAACCAAATGGTCAGCAAACTGCTGATGGTCCGAAAATTCGCAAAATTTACAGATAGACTTTTGATCACTGTGACAGTATCTTTTCAATGGTAAGTTATGCTCTGGACATAGCACTGGGGCTATAACTTCACCGAAGGACTTACTCTTCAGTTCATTAAAAGACAGTATATTGTGGTTGTTAGTAAATCTGTCGTGACCTGGAAGGCAATTCTGACAAAAGGACGCAGCACAATCGCTACATCTAACGGTTGTATTATTGTTACCACAACCATGACACTTTAACTCGGATTGCCTGTCTTCAGTAACCTTTAAATAATCGAACACGGACCTGCGATGATGATCCTCTGGTATTTGCTCTGGTTTAGTGACAGTCCAGTCAATGCTTTCGGAGCAGAAAGGGCATACAGGAGTTTCTTCTTGTTTTAGCTTCGCAAAGCAGTCAAGACATATGGAGTGTAGACAAGGCAAGATGCGTGGGTTACATTTTTCAAACGATGTTTCACAGTCTACGCACTGCAAGTTCAGCTGGATAAGTTTGTTATCCGCCATCGTCGTACACCAGTTCTGTAAGACCAAAATTGCAATAATCAGTTGGTAACGATATATATATAAACGCCGTCTGCTGCAGTTGTGACTGGCGCTTTTTTTAAGGGAATGCATTTTTCAAAACACGCTTTTGAAACACAGTGTCATTTAAACAGTTGAAACACGTTTCCGATTCCCAAAATTCCTGTTCCGAAATATATAATCCGGCTTTAGGTAAAAGGGAATGCACCTTATGTGTAGCAGTTAGCAGGAGATTACCGCAAGAAAAACAAAACATTGTCCCCGCTATTCCCCGCCCCTGTGAATGCTGGTATAACAAATGACTGGTGCACAAGTTATACCAGTCAGTTTTTGTCTACGTTCAAACATTTTTCTCTAATATGTTTATACAGTTTGTTTGCTATACAATTACATGAATAAAATTCATTTCTGTTGATTTATCGATGTGTTAACGCCGCCGAACCGCTCACAAACTGAATAAAGCCGAGCTATATGTTAATTACGTAAGTTTGTGAGTAAGTCACCAGCGTTTACACATCAAAGCCGCGAAAATAAAATCCATTTTTTATAATTCCAACTAGGTCACATGTGACGTAGGAAATATGCGTAAAATATCTCATTTTAGAAGTTCGCACGAAGAAAATACGAGGGCGTGTCCATAAATAACCAGCCTATCCCATTTCCGATAGACCGAGACGGTCACGATTTTCATGCTTTGTTTCAATATAAGATTTATACATGGGTACAAAATTACACGCGTATCGAGTCATTCTTTAATAAGATATTGAATGTCAAACATGGCTAGTGATGCAAAGGCAAGCTTTTCATCTAAAGTTGAGTACCGTGCTGTAATTCGGTACTTGTATTTAAAAGATAAAACAGGCAAGGAAATACACGGCGAGTTAGCCGATGTTGATGGGTCTTCTGCACCATCTTATGCTTAGGTTAAATTCTGGGTAGGGGAATTCAAACGCGGTAGAACGTCTTTAGAAGATGAAGCCAGGTCTGGACGCCCACTGGATGCCACCGACGAAGAAATGTGTAAGAAAGTTCGGGATCTGGTATACTCTGATAGGCGAATTCAGGTGGAAAAAATAGCGCAGGCATTAGGCATTTCACATGGTAGCGTTTCAACAATCTTACATGATCGTTTAGGTATGCGCAAGCTAACAGCCCGTTGGGTCCCCAAATCCCTTAGCGATGAGCAAATGGCAACCAGAGCATCAGTATGCAGCGCCTTGTTGAAGCGTTTTAGGTCAAAAGATGATTTTTTTTTTTTGCGTCTGGTGACTGTAGATGAGACTTGGATTCATTATTATGAGCCAGAGAATAAAACTCAGAGTCTTCAGTGGGTAGGGTCTGTGTCCGCGAGGCCAAAGAAGTTCAAGACGCAACCACCTGCTGGCAAGGTGATGGCCACAGTATTTTGGGACGCAAAAGGCGTTATTATGTTGGACTTTTTACCCAAGAGAAATACAATAATTGGAGTGTACTATGCAAACTTGTTAGACCAGCTGAGAACCGCCATCCGTGAAAAACGCCGAGGTAAACTCTCTAAGGGTCTTTAGCTGCAACAGGACAACGCGAGAGTCCACACTTGCAAAGTTGCAATGGATGCTGTAGAGCGAAACGGGTATGAATTAATACCACATCCTGCCTATTCGTCTGACCTAGCTCCTAGCGACTTCTTCCTATTCCCAAACTTGAAAAAGGATATCCGTGGACTTCATTTCCGGTCTGATGAAGAAGTCGTGACGGCAGTTGAGAAGTGGGTCAATGGAAAGGACCCTGACTTTTTCAGTTCTGGGCTGATGGCACTTGAACGCCATTGGTCTAAGTGCATCACACTAGAGAGCAATTACATCGAAAAAGAAGAGGTGGATCTCAACCGGAAATAAGTTAGGCTGGTTACTTATTGACTCACCCTCGTAATTCCGGGATTCCTGCTCAGTGGTTATCGAAGTATAAATCCAATTTTCAAATTAAATTGTGCGAAAGAATTGTTAGACTGTTGAGTTGAAATTATTCATGTGTAAAATACCGTATTTACCGTAAATATAGGGACCTGTCCTAAGATTTGAACAACTCCATTTTACCACTGTCTAATAATTGCTGGATGAGTGGCAAACAATAAGCAGACCCTGGTCAGACGCCGCAGCGGCGTTCTGTGGCGTCTGATCTGGGTTTACACTGTTAGCTCAGGCGGCGTCAGATCTGGGTCTACACTATTTGCTCAGACCCGTCTCATTACGAAAACACGCCTATTCAAATATATAGAATATTTTACCACCAAAAAAATGAAAATTTTCAGATAAAAAATTCTGATATTTTTCTTATTTCTGCTCAAACATAGATTGTGGGTACTCGTTAGAACCGCCTCGATGATATATACGTTGAGTTCGGGGAACTTCGTCCACCCTGGGTGAAGTTCGGACAGTAATATTTTGCCTTGCAGGGGAAGTTCGGACATAGGTGATTTTTAAAAAAAATATATATGGACAAATTCGAATTTAAAAAAATGTCAGAAAGTGTGCTTTAGAAGACAAATTGGGTGGGATGGTGGTAACTTGGGGATAATTTTAGTACGGGTGTGCGAGCCAGTATTTCGAAACCTACCACATTCATATACCTGCCCTTTGAAAAAACGGACCCATTCATATACTAGATGGTCTGAAATGTTTACCCATTCATATACTGCCCGTTGATTTTTTTTTTTGTACCCATTTATTACTGCTAGTTAGACAAATATTGCAGTCAATTCATTGAATACCAAGAGAACAAGCAGCCTCAAAAATCTCTGAGTGAAAAATATGTGCATATACCGGGATGTCAGAAAAAGTGGGGCCTTTTCATATACCAATCAAGAAAAATTGTCAGTCATATACTTTTTGTCGAAAAAAGGGAGCCAATCATATACTTGGCAGCGCTGGAAAAGGGGACCATTCGGCACGCACATCCGTACTATGACATATATAGGAAGTTACCCCCACCCCTCAACCCCCTCTCCCCCGAGTTTGGATCATATTAAACAGTAAAAAAAGACTACAGATTGTTGCGAAAAGGGCCTGTTCAAATCGGTAAGTTGCCGTCTTTTTCCATTTCGTTGTTCTGACAAAAACCAGTATAGGTTCAGCGTATGTAACAATAAACAAGGTATTTATATCGGCAAACTTAATCGTATCGTCATTGTTGAGAACACTTCCCGGATCTTCGTATCTCCTGAACTTCGTATACAGGTTATCCGAGAGGTTATCAAAGTGATGTGCTTGTGTGTTCTCAACGATGTTAGTATGGTAGTTCATCAAATCTGCATATATTACACATTTCAACCCTGGTGAATACGCTGAGCTTATTATTATTATTATTATTATTATTACATCTAAACAGCGAAAATAATAATAAAACCGACACAAACTGAACGGGCCATTTTCACAAAAAAATATAATCTTTTCACTTTGATATGACGTAGACCTGTAGACTTTACGTCATTTAACCTTTACCACTCTCTGGGCTTGTTTAGCAGGCGACAAATTGATGATTTTTTTTTCTTATTTTTGCTAGAAAACAGGATTTCATATTTTCATTTAAATTGTCCCAGTTGGTTACAATTTGCATGAAATGCCAATATCTGTTTTTCATGGAAAAATAAAAATATATTAAAATGGCGTCTACTGAAAATGCTACATTTGGTGTTCATTCGGTGAAATAAAATTCGATCTTACATGTACACAGAAAAAAATCAAATATTCTCTATGTGTATAAACCACTACAGAGTCTTGCAATCTCGTAAAACCGGTTATTTTACTTCCCCGCAGCCGGTGTAAGTACCGTGTTGTGACCGTAGGACGTCTCACCGTAAATTCACCATAGTGCAGATTATTACCATTGCCTTTGGAATCATTGTGGTATCTTTGAAAATGGTGTTCT
The DNA here is from genome assembly GCA_964016985.1 of Anodontia alba. Classification (NCBI taxonomy): domain Eukaryota; kingdom Metazoa; phylum Mollusca; class Bivalvia; order Lucinida; family Lucinidae; genus Anodontia; species Anodontia alba. Next base: position 19,763,491 of record OZ024832.1, on the reverse strand, counting down.
GCTCATGTATACGCTAAATGACGTGAGCATTGCTGCAAATTTCATTACTGCTTATGAAGAGTCTCAATAAAACCGAGACTCCCATTTTCTACCTGTAATGATTTCTTTGTTTCAAATGCAACCTTTTTAGAGTTTTCTTTTACGCCATCCAGTAGTTTATTACTGATCGTTCCAATACTGTGATTAAGTTGTAGTTTATTATTATTGTTCGTCCGCTTTCTGTTTGTTATGATGTTTTGTTTGTAATGACTCAGTTTATTTATGATATCCTTGTCTTCGGAGCCTGGGAAAGAGCTGTCTTCTTGGTCATCTGCTTGTGCTGTTTTAATTTTATGCAGTGCGTGTAAACTTATCTTACTTTTTGGTGCTTTGTGGTTTATTCTACGAGGCGATTTGTTGTATGTCTTACCTTGTGTTATTTTGTTCTTGTGTTTTCAGTCCTTTTAGAATTGCGATTACCTCGCTTGGGGAAGAGAGAGCTAATCTTAGTGCTTAGTGATCGATTTGTGCTTGTTTGGATTTGTCGGTTTCCTCTTCCTCTTGGTGTCTGGGAAGGGCTGTTGTTTGTGATTGTGGCACTCCCTGGACTTTTCTCTTACCCTTTTTTATACTATCCCGACTGGTGTTAAGGGTGGGAATTAAATTGTATCGTTCCAGAACATTGCTTTTTCATTTACTTCTTATATTTTTGCACAGAATAATCGAGCTTTCCATATCTCTCAAAAAATGTTTGATTTGGCACATTTCTGCTTGTATTGTTTCCATTTTTTTTTTCAGAATTTCAACAGGGGAAGGGGGAGAGCAGGGCTACATCATTTTATTTACGACATAATGGGACTTATGTATGTGACCGTTGTAAAATCATAGAACAGAATGTAAAATGAATTAAAATAAATATGTATATCTCAAGTGCAGTGATGTCAAGCGGGCCTATAACAGTCTGAAATAGATGCTAGCATGCAGGGTTGTACAGGTTTTGATTTTCTGTGTGAGGTTTAATTGACATCTTCCTTTATATTGTCACCAATACCAGAATTTGGATTGTGTATATATAGAACGAATGATTTGAACATGACAACAGTATGCTCGAGCACGCCAATAAGTTTTCTTAAATATCAAATTAAAAAAAAAATTCTTGTGTCCTGTGGTATTCTCACTTTGAGCCATCGAACAATTCAAAACTGGGAAAGAACCTTAGTAAATCTGGTCTACTATTTTCTTTTACTGAAAACAGTAAACAAAAGATTAAATGATTAAACTGAATTCAGTACAAGCCAACAAGCAGTGTTCGCCAACTCCTGTTTGTCTTCAAGGTCATAAAGACAATATCTTTTTTAGCGAAAAGTTCCCGTCAAACCGGTTAGTCGTTTTAATCATTATGTTCGTTGATTTGATGAAAAAAATCAGCGTATGCACCGAGGTTGAAAGTACTTATGTTTATAGATTTGATTACCTATAGCATTATATAAATCGTTGAGAACACTCAAGCACAATATTTTGATAACCTTCTAAGAAATTGTAGGCAAGTGTTCTCAACAATGACAATACGGTCATGCATCAAGTTTGGCAATATAAATGCCCTGTTTCTTGCTTCATACGCTGAGCTTATCCGAGTTTTAGTCATAACAAGGAAATGGAAAACGTTAGCAACTTAGCGATTTGAACGGGCCCTTTTTCGCAACAATCTATAGTCTTTTTCACTTAATGTGATGTGGATTAGAAGACCCCTTGCAAATACATGTGCAAAGTTTGACCACAGACAGGCGGTCGGTTTTAGGATGCCCGCAAATTTCAACCTTTGTGCCAAAAGCCACGGCGAAGTGGTGCATAACCCTTTTCTTTTATTTTCGTTTCGTTTTTTTTTTTTTTTTTTTTTTTTGACGTCCGGACTTCCCCACTGCCCTTACTTCAGCTGTGGGGAAGTTCGGACATTCTTTAACGAGTAAAAACCTGATTGTGTCTTTTCGTTTAAACTCAAATGACCGAAATTTGCATTATAAAAACGATCAAATTTAACCCCAAATATTAAAAGTAATCGAAATAAACGAGTAACTTCGTGCGAATACTTCACACGATGCTGTTACTTTTTTTCAAAATTTGCCGCGGGCCCGAAGTTCTGAATGTCACAGTTGAAAGGCTCGCGAAATCACGCGCGATTTCATACTTTGTACCCGAAATGTATCTTAACGAACCGAAAGGAAACGGAATAGACATCTTCTTTTAGCGTTTTCAGTTATTCAACACACCACTATACTAGTGTTAGCTTTAAAGTTTACGGAAATAAACAAATTGTCCGAAATTTTACGGGTGTCCGAAGTTTACCGGATTGCCCCTATATATATATATATATATATATATATATATATATATATATATATATATATATATATATATATATATATATATATATATATATTACGGAAGCGTAAACCCGTATGCATATCTATTTTTGATATCTTTGTTCTTGAGAGCTTTATTTTTGTGAAAGATATTTAACGTATGTTTTTTCAGACGATATAATTTTCATATATCGTTGCATTTATATATTATTTGAAGATTAAAAAACATCTTAATTGAAACTCTAGATCTTCTCTGAAAACATAATTGTAAATCTTACGCTATGATTTATTAAGATGTTTTTCAAAACACATATGTTCTGAGAAAATACTATGTTTTTTATATTGTCAAAATTTATTTAAACCATTTAAATCAGACAAAATACAATTGTTTCGAAAATATAAATCCACAGAGGATTATTTAATTACTTATTAACGAAAAAAAACATAGCATGAAAAAAAAATATACAGACAAATATAAACGGAATATGAAAACGAAAAAATTGAAGAAATCTATTATAAATATAGGCATTACGGAAGCGTAAAACCGCATGACTATATTTATAATACATTTCTTTATTTTTCGTTTTCATAGTCCGTTTATATTTGTTTGTAGCATTATTTTCATGTCATGTTGTTTTTTTCTCGTTAATAAGGTAATTTAATAATCCTCTTTGGATTAATATTCGACACAACTGCATTTTGTTGATATGTTCGAAACAACTGTATTTTGTCTGTTTTAAATGGGTAAAATAAATTTTGACAATCTAAAAAACATAGTATTTTCTCACCACATATGTGTTTTGAAAAACATCTTAATAAATCATAGCGTAAATTTACATTTTTTTTCTTTTCAGAGAAGATCTTTGAGTTTAAAATTAGATGTTTCTTAATCTTCAAATAATATATACGAGATAAATGCAAGTATGTATGAAAAGTATAATTCGTCTGAAAAACCTACGTTAAATATCTTTCACAAAAAGAGAGCTCTCAAGAACTAAGATATGAAAAATAAATATGCGTGCGGTTTTACGCTTCTGTAATATATATATATATATATATATATATATATAATATATATATATATATATATATATATATGCAGGAAAAAAAAGAGTCACAGAAAAAAGAAGTCATGGAAAAAAATCACCGTGACAGATTTGGGTAGGAAAATAAATAGTAGCTAAATACTTTGCTTATTACTCCACAGAAGCATGTTTTGGGTACTCATTAGAAAGGCCTCTGTACTTTATGAAGAAATGAGCAAACATTGTAAAATTTAATTTAAAACATAAGCTGGGCAGCATATGCGGACAGCAAAGGTCCAGCCTGCGCATCCACACATCTGATCAGGGCCTTTGTTGTCCGCTGACAGAATCATTCGATACTACAGAATGCATGAATGGAGAACAAAGGCCGGAATGATACTCTGCGCAGTGCGCATGTATGAATTCGCGTATTCTATCGAAGATACTTTTTCGCTTGGCTAAGAAGTGTAAAGTAGAAATATTCTTCCTTTACACGTAACATAATTATCTGTAACGTGTATAGTAAGAAACTAATTTATCTATTGTTCCGTAAATATACTAAACAGTTTTCCAAAGGCGTAACGCTAATTACGCACATTACGCATGTGCGTAACATGCTTAAGAAAATACTGCAATAAGGAGACTTCAACCAATATACTTGTTCAAATTTTTAGGCTAAATAAGTGTGGTTGAGGGTAAAAGAAAACCTAAAGCAAATATGGTATGTACAATGTTTGTTGTTGTTTTGTTGCTGTTGTTTTATTAAATTACCTAAAGTGTCCATTATTTTTAATTCATTTGTAGACCGTTTCATCTTAACAACTACAGATTGCTTTTTTACCCTAGTAACGTCTGGTGGGATGGGTGGGTGGGGAGGGGGTAACTTATTTGATACGGGTGTACGACCCAGTATTTCGAAACATACCCCATTCATATAGCTGACCTTTATACCAGATCATCTGACATGTTGACCCATTCATACACTGCCCGTTGATTATTTGTACTCATTTATTGCTGAATTCATTGAAATCAAGAGAACAAGCAACCTCAAAAATGTCTGTGAAATAATGTGCATATACCGAGATGTCAGAAAAAGTGGGACCTATATCATGTACCAATCAAGAAAAATCGGGTCAGTCATACTTTTTGTTGCAAAAGTGGGGTTAATCATATACCTGGCAGTGCTGAAAAAGGGGGCTTTTCGGCACGCACATCCGTACTATGCCATATATAGGAAGTACTATGCCATATATAGGAAGTTACCCCCCCCCCCCACCCCACAACACACACACACACACAACCCCCCGCACAGAGAGTAACGTCCATAACCTTGACAGGCATAGCTCCAGATGATGGGTATCCAGATGAGATAATACATCCCAGTAAACACATTACGTCGTTAAAACGTCGCTGCAACGTCGTGACGTTGTAACGACGTTGTGTTTGCTGGGATGTATTTATCTCATTTTCTCCATGAAAACATGCTGTGTGTACTTATTAGGGACGTCTCGGTGAAGCGCTTCTAATGAGTACCCACAACACGTGCTTTCACGGAGAAATAAAATAACGATATTTGAACGAAAAGGCTTTATCTGGAGTTATGGTGGCGGTTGAGGGTTGGTGGGTACTGCTATAGTTAGAGGTGCTCACTAGTCATGTGTCAGGACTAAGGGCGAGAGTTGGGCGCCTATAATATGAGGTTTCAATCTCCGACCACATACAACCTATAGTTTTGCTGAACTTTCGAAGGCCTTATTTCTGTTGTAACCCTCTTCCTATGTTCGGTCTCCTTTTGATGAACACAGTTCCAGATAAGACGGGGATATTAACCAAAATCTTTAATAGTTCCTTATATCTCCGCAAAAATATATTGTAATACTCATTAGAAGCGCATCAGCTTCTAATTAGTACCCACGCTTCTGTACAGAAATAAGAAAATATTTTCTGGATATGGGCCCCTTTTATTCACAGCGGGTGAAGTGATGTTTTGTGTTGGTATTTTCACCGTTTTATGGTGCCTTGGGAGGGCTGTGTTCTGTGACCATTTTGGGGAATCATATCTATTTTCGAAGTTGCTGGACCAATAAAACCATTTGCCGTTTTAGAATCGTTTTAGAAATTATCTACTCTAATTACATGTTTAACACCTCAACTCCTTGCCATATTAGTCCTAAATTTTTACAAGCCTATTTAACTACCTAAAGGGCTTAAAATGCTGTGACTAAGCCCATTTGCTCTTTTTTTTTTTTTTTTTTTTTTTTTTTTTTTTTTTTTGGTGGGGGGGGGGGAGGTGGGGGGGCGGAGGGGGGATTTCGATTTTACGGCCCTTTCAAGAATATTTCATTTATATCGAGCCGATCGTTCGTCAAAGGTGGGCGAAAACCGGAGAACCCGGGGAAAAAACCACCTGACTATCTGAAAGCAGAAATTGGCTCGAACCACAGCGGTGAGAAACCTAATGGACTTTAGAGTCAACTCTCCTATCCAGTGGGCTACGGGGACCCGCTACTAAGCCCATTTAACTACCTTAGTGTCGAAAATGCCTTTTCCAAGCCTATGTAACTACCTAAGGAGTCTATAATGCTGTTTCATTCAATAAGGTGTCTAAAATGTTATGACCAAGCCCATTTAACCACCGAGGTGTCTAAAATGCTGCTTCCAAGCCCATTTAATTACCTAAAGTGTCTAAAATTTTGTCTCAAGCACATTTAAATAAGGTGTCAGAAAAGCGGTTTCAAACCTCATTTAACTACTGAGTGTAAAAATGCTGTTTCCAAGCCCATTTAACTATCTAAGGTGGCTAAAATACGAAGCCGGTCCATTTTACTACCCGATGTGTCTAAATACTGTGACCAAGACAATTTAACTACCCGAGGTGTCTAAATACTGTGACCAAGGCATTTTATCTACCTGAGGTGTATAAAATGCTGTGACGAAGCCTATGTAACTATCCGAGGTGACTAAAATGCTGTTACTAGGCCTACTTATCTACCCGAGGTGTCTAAAATGCTGTTCCCAAGCCCATTTAACTACCTAAGGTGTTTTAAATGCGAAGACCAAACCAGTTTGACTACCCGAGGTGTCTAAATGATGTGACCAAACCCTTTGAACTACCCGAGGTGTCTAATATGCTGTGACCAAGCCCTTTTAACCACCCGAGGTATCTAAAGTATTGTGACGAAGCCCATTTAACTAACCGAGGTGTCTAATATTGTTGTGACCTAGCCGATTTAACTACCCGAGGTGTCTAAAGTGCTGTGGCCAAGCCTATTTAACTACCAGATTTGTCTAAAATGCTGTGACCATGCCTATTTAACTACCCGACGTGTCTAAAATGCTGTGCTCAAGTCCATTTAACTACCCGACGTGTCTGAAATGCTGTGCTCAAGTCCATTTAACTACCTAAGGTGTCTAAAATGCTGTGACCCAGTTGATTTAGCTACCTGAGTTGTCGAAATTCGTGTTGTTTCCAGGCCCAATTAACTACCTTGGGCGTCTAAAATGCAGTTTCCAAGTGCATCAACTACCTGCTGTCTAAAATGCAGTTTCCAAGACCATTTAACAATCTACCTGAGGTGTTTAACATGAGTTACCAAGCCCATTTAACTACCCGAGCCATCTAAAATGCTGTTTCTAAGCCGATTAACTACCTACGGTGTCTAAAATACTGTTACGGTGTCTTAAATAGTGATTCCAAGCCCATTTAACTACTGGGTGTCTAAAACGCTGTGACCAACCCACTATCCGAAATATCTAAAATAACTATCCGAAATATCTAAAATACTATTTCTAAGCCTAATTAACTATCCAAGGTGACTAAAATGCTGTAACCAGGCCTACTTATCTACCCGAAGTGTCTAAAATGCTCTACCCAAGCCCATTTAACCACCTAAGGTGTCTTAAATGCGGACCAAGTCAATTTGACTACACGAGGTGTCAAAGTGATGTGACCAAACTCTTTGAACTACCCGAGGCGTCTAAATGCTGTGACCAAGCCCTTTTAACTACCCGAGGTATCTAAAGTATTGTGACGAAGCCTCTTTCACTACCAGAGGTGTCTAATATTGTTGTGACATAGCCGATTTAACAACCTGAGGTGTCTTATATGCTGTGACCAAGCCTATTTAACTACCCGTGGTGTCTAAATGCTGTGTTCAAGTTCATTTAACTAAGGTGCCTAAAATGCTGTGATCCAGTTTATTTAGCTACCAGAGGTGTCGAAAATCATGTTGTTTACAGGCCTAATTAACTACCTTAGGTGTCTAAAATGCTGTTTCCAAGACCATTTAACAGCCTGAGGTGTTTAACATGAATTACCAAGCCCATTTAACTACCCGAGCCATCTAAAATGCTGTTTCTAAGCCGATTTACTCTCTAAGGTGTCTAAAATGCTGTGCCCAAGCCCACTTAACTGCCTACGGTGTCTTAAATAGTGTTTCCAAGCCCATTTAACTATCGGGGTGTCTAAAACGCTGTGACCGACCCATTTAACTACCCGAAATATCTAAAGTACTGCCTATTTAACTACCCGAGGTGTCTATAATGCTATGACTGAGCCCATTAAACTCGCCGATGTGTTTAAAATGCTGAGACCAAGCCCATTTAAGTACCTGAGGTGTCTAAAATACTGTGAACAGGCCCATTTAACTACCCGAGGTGTCTCAAATACTGTAACCAAATCCATTTTACTTCCTGCAGTGTACAAAATGCTGTTTCCAAGCCCATTTAACTACCTAAGGTGTCTTAAATGTGACCAAGTCTTTTTACTACCTGTGGTGTCTTAAATGCTGTGAACAGGACTATTTAACTACCTGACGTGTCTAAAAGTCTGAGACCAAGCTTATTTCACTACCTAAGGTGTCTAGATTGCTGAGACTAAGCCCATTTAACTACCCGAGATGTCTAAATGCTGTGACACAGCATTTTTAAGTACCCAAGATATCTAAAATGCTGTGACCAATAAACAGAAAGGAAGGCAATGATCAGGAATAGATACAACTACCTAACACCTTTCGTCCAAAAGAAGGACGCACAAAAAGCAACGGCACCACAATCAAAACGGTATAATCAAAGAGCCAAAAGGACAGTTTCTTTCCCCAAAACTGGCCAAACGGCTATCCAAAATAAAAATTTCACCAGGACAGACATGCAAAGACATACAATGACAGAAATAGTAAACCACAGCAGAAGCACCGCCTTGCAGAGGTCAGCAAAAAAATTACGGGTGCTTAAATCGATTTTACGTGGCTCCAACCCTCGCCCTTAGTTCTGCCGTGGTATAACAAAGACATTTATTCAGTCCGAGTGAAGGGTTTCTAACTCACCAGTGCAACATCTCCGAGAACATAAAAATCAAAATACAGATGAAACAACGATGAGGATATTTAACTATTTAAAATGCAGTGACCAAGCCTATTTAACTACCCGAGGTGTCTTAATTGCTATGACTAAGCCTTTTTAACTACCCGAGGTGTCTAAAATGCTATTTCCAAGCACATTTAATTACCCGAGGTGTCTAAAACGCTGTGCCTAAGCCAATTTAACTATCCGAGCCATCTAAAGTTCCGTTTCTTAGCTCATTTAACTACCTGGTGTCTAAAATGCTGTTGCAAAGTCCGTTTGACAACCTAAAGTGTCTAAAATGCTGTTCCCAAGCCTATTTAACTACCACAAGTGTCTAAAGTGCTAATTCCAAGCTTATTTATCTGTCTAAAATGTTGTGATTAAGCAAGTTTAACTACCAAATGTCTCTATAATGCTGAGACCAAACCCATTTATCGGAGCTGTCTATAATATTGTGAACAGGCCCATTTTTTGACCTGGCGTATCTAAACTACTGTGACCAAATCAATGCTGCAACCAGAGGTGCTTCAAATGTTGTCCCATTAAAATATATGAGGTATAAAAAAGACTGTGACCATGCCCACTTAACTACATAAGATGTCTTAAATGCGAAAACCAAGCCCATTTAATTACCCGCGGTGTCTTAATGATGTTACCAAGCCCATTAAATAATGTAAAGTGTCTACGATGCTCTTTCGAAGCCCATTTAAATACTTGAGGTGTCTAAAATGCTATTTCTAAGCCCATTTAACTACCTGAGGTGTCAAAAAAAGGTGTGACACCAAGCGCATTTAACTTCCTAAGGTTCTAAAATGCTGTTTCGAAGCCCATTCAATCACATGAAGGATCTGAAATGCTGTGATCAAGCGCATTTAACTACCTAAGGTGCCTAAAATGAAGTTCTAATTCCATTCAACTACCGGAGGTATCTGATATGTTTATTCCAAGCCCATTGAACTACTTAAGGTGTCTGAAACGCTGTTTCCTAGCCAAATTTGACTGCCTGAAGTGTCTAAAATGTTGTTTGACAGCCCATTTAACTACTTGAGGTGTCTAAAATGCCGTACCCTAAAGCCCATTTAACTACATGTTGTCAAAAATATAATTTCCAAGCCCATTGACAACCTTAGGTGTCTAAAGTGATGTTTTCAAACCCATTTACTTACCAAAGGTGTCTAAATCGCTGTTTCCAAGTCCTTGTAACTTCTTGGGATGCCATATGCTGTAACCAAGCCCATTTAACTACCAGGGGTGTCTGAAATGCTGTTTCAAATCCTTTTCAACTACACGAAGCATCTGAGACAAAGCTCACTTAACTACGTATGTAAAATACTGTGACCATGCCAATCTAACTACATAAGCTGTCTAATTTGCGGAGATCATACCCTTTTAGCTACCTGTGGCTTAAATGCTCTGACAAAATCTATTTTAATAACAGAGGTGTCTAAAATGCTGTTTCCAAGCCCATTTAACTACATAATGTGTCTTAAATGCTGTGACCAAACCAATGAAACTACCTGAGGTGACTAAAATGCCGAGACCAAGCCCACAAAACTATCTGAGGTGTCTAAAATGCTGTGACCATGCGCATTTAACTACACGAGATGTCTTAAATGCAAAGATCCAAGCCCATTTAACTACCTGAGATGTCTAAAATGCGGTGAAATAATCCATTTAACCTAAAGTGGTGTCTAAAATGTTGTTTCCAAGCCTATTCAACTACACGATATATCTAAAATGCTGTTTCCAATCCCATTTACCTAAGGCATCTTAAAATGCTGTGATCAAGCATATTTAAATACCTGAAATATCTAAAATGATGTAACCAAGCCCATTTCTCATCTGAGGTGTCTAAAAATGCTGTGATCAAGCACATTATTTATAACTACCTGAAGTGTCTAAAATAATGTAACCAAGCCCTTTTAACTAAGGTGTTGAAAATGCTAACAAAATACAGTATAACTAACTGAGGTGTTTAAAATGCTGCGATAAATGCTAAAATAGTGTAACCAAGATCAGTTAACTACCCGAGGTGTCTAAAATGCTGAGACCAAGGTCATTTAAGTATCTGAGGTGTCGCAAATTCTAAGACAAAGCCCATGTAACTACTTGAGGTGTCTAAAATGCTGTGACCAAGCCCATTTAACTACATGAGATGCCTTAAATGCGAACACCAAGTCCATTTAACTACATGAGGTGTTTAAAATGCTGTTTTTTAACCCATTTAATTACCTAAGGTACCTATAATGATGTTTCTAAGCCCATTTAACTACACGACTAGTAAAACGAGGTGTATAAAATACTGTGGCCAAACCTATTTAACAACCCGAGTGTCTAAGATGTTGTTTTCAAGCCCATATAACTACCTAAAGTGTCTAAAATTCTGTTTCCAACAACATTTAAGGTGTCAAAAATGTAAATTACAAGCCTATTTACTATAAAAGGTGTCTAAAATGCAGTTTTCAAGCCCATTTAACTACCTGAAGTGTCTAAAATGCCGTTTCTAAGCCCGTTTACCTACCTGAGGTATCTAAAATTATGTGACAAAGCCCGTGTAACTACATTAGATGTCGAAGGTACAATTTCAAGTCCCAGTAACTACCTGAGGTGTCGTCTAAAATGATGTTTCCAAGCCAATTTAACTACCTGAGGTGTCTTAAATGCTGTTTCAAAGCCCATTTGTATGGCAAGCCGTTTTACTATTTATTAGGCAAAATAGATATCTTATATATTATATCAGATATCTTATATAGGATATAAGATATCTTATATAGGATATAAGATATCTGATATACTAATTCAGATATCTTATATCCTATATAAGATATCTTATATCCTATATAAGATATCTGATATAATATATGTGATATCTTATTTAATTCCGCATATAATATATCTAATTTACCATATAAGATATCTTATTTGTTAAATAAGATATCTTATTTATTAATATAGATATCTAATATACTAAATAAGATATCTGATATACTAAATTAGATATCTTATTTAATTTAATAAATGAGATATCTTCTTTAGTAAATAAGATATCTTATATCCTATATGAGATATCTTATATAGCATATCAGGTATCTTATATAGCATATTAGATAGCTTATATGTCAATTCAGATATCTTATATAGCATATTAGATATCTTAATTGACATATAAGATATCTATTTTATATAAGATATCTAATATAATATATCAGATATCTTATATATTATATAAGATATCTGATATATTAAATCAGATATCTGATTTATAGAATAAATAGTAAAACGGCTTTCTGGCAAGCCATTTTACTATTTATTATACAGTATATCATATATCTTATATTAGATATAAGATATCTAATATAGGATATAAGATATCTGAATTAGTATATCAGATATCTTATATCCTATATAAGATATCTTATATCCGATATAAGATATCTGATATACCATATTAGATATCTTATTTAATTCCACATATAAGATATCTTATTTACCATATAAGATATCTTATTTGTTAAATAAGATATCTAATATATAAATATAGATATCTGATATATTAAATAAGTTATCTGATATACTAAATAAGATATCTTATTTAATTGAACAAATGAGATATCTTCTTTAGTAAATAAGATATCTTATATCCTTTATAAGATATCTTATATAGCATATCAGATATCTTATATAACATATAAGATATCTTATATGCCAATTAAGATATCTTATATAGCATATCATATATCCTATATAGTATATATCTAAATTGACATATAAGATATCTTATTTATATAAGATATCTAATATAATATATCAGATATCTTAAATATTATATAAGATATCTGATATATTAAATCAGATATCTGATTTATAGAATAAATAGTTAAACGGATTGCCATACATTTGACTACTTGAAGCGTTTAAAATGCTGTGACCAAGCCCATTTAACTACCTAAATTAAATGCTGTTTTGAAGCCCATTCAACCACCTAATGGGTCTGAAATGCTATTACCAAGCGCATTTAACTACCTTAGGTGCTAAAATGCAGGTCTTATTCCATTAAACAACCTGAGGTGTCCGAGATGTTTTTTTCCAAACCCATTGAACTACCTAAGGTGTATGAAACTGTTTCCTGACCCATTTGACTACCTGAAGTGTCTAAAATGCTGTTTGAAAGCCCATTCAACTACTTGATTTATCTAAAATGTTGTTCACAAAAGCCCATGTAACTACAAAAGGTGACGAAAATGTGACTTCCAAGCCCATTTACCTAAAGTGTCTAAAGTGATGTTTTCAAGCCCATTTACTTACAAAAAAGGTGTCTAAAAGCTGTTCTCAAGTCCATGTACTACTTTGGGTGTCATATGCAGTAACCAAGTCCATTTAACGACCAGGAGTGTCTGAAATGCTGTTTCCAACCCATTTAACTACGTGAAGAATCTAAAATGCTGTGACCAAGCCCATTTAACTACCCGATGTGTCTAAAAAGCCGAGACCAAGCCCATTTTACGACATGACGTATCTAGAATGCTGAGACAAATCCCATTTAACTTAGCATGTAAAATACTGTGACCATGTCCATCTAACTACGAGATGTCTTAAAAGCAAAAACCAAGTCCATTTAACCACCCGAGGTGTATAAAATGCTGTTTTTAAACCCATTTAACTACCTAAGGTCTCTATAATGCTGTTTCTAAGCCCATTTAATTACACGATGTGTACAACATGCTGTGGCCAAGCCCCTTTAACTACCTGAGGTGTCTAAGATGTTGTTTCCAAGCCCATATAACTACCTAAAGTGTCTAAAATTCTGTTTCCAACTCCATTTAACTAAGATGTCAAAAATGTCAATTACAAGCCCATTTAACTATCGGCGTCTTGGATGCAATTCCAAGTCCATTTAACTACCCGATGTGTCTAAAATGATGTAACCAAGCCAATTTAACTACCTGAGGTGTCTTAAATGATGTTTCTAAGCCCTTTTAACTACCTGAGGTGCCTAAAATGTTGTTTCCAAGCCCATTTAACTACTTGAAGCATTTAAAATGCTGTGACCAAGCCCATTTAACTACCTAAGGTGTCTAAAATAATGTTTCAAAGCCGCCCATTCAACTACCTGAAGGGTCTGAAATGCTGTGACCAAGCGTATTTAACTTCCTTAGGTGCCTAAAATGCAGTTCTAATTCCATTAAACTATCTGAGGTGTCTGAGATGTCTTTACCAAGCCCACTGAACTACCTAATGTGTCTGAAACGCTTTTTCCTAGCCCATTTCACCACCTGAAATGTCTAAAATGCTGTTTGAATGCTCATGCATTTAACTACTTGAGGTGTCTAAAATGCGGTTTCCAAAAGCCCATTTAACTACGTGTCGAAAATGTGATTTCCAAGCCCATTTGACTACCTTAGATGTCTTAAGTGATGCTTTCAAGCCCATTTACTTACCAAAGGTGTCTAAATCGCTGTTCTCAAGATCATGTATCTACTTGTGGTGTAATATGCTGTAACCAAGGGTGTCTGAAATGCTCTTTCCAAGCCCATTTGACTACCCGAAGCATCTAAAATGCTGTGATCATGCCCATTTAACTACTCGATGTGTCAAAAATGCTGAGACCAAGCCCATTTTACTACATGATGTATCTGGAATGCTGAGATAAATCTCATTTAACTACATATGTAAAATACTGTGAACATGTCCATCCAACTAAATTAGCTGTCAAATTTGTGGAGACCACGCCCATTTAGCTACCTGTGGCTAAAATGCTCTGACAAAATCTATTTTAATAACAGAGGTGTCTAAAATGCTGTTTCCAAGCCCATTTAACCACCTAATGTATCTTAAATATTGTGACCAAACCAGTGAAACTACATGAGGTGACTAAAATGCCGAGACAAAGCCCACGAAACCATGCGTATTTAACTACACTAGATGTCCTAAATGCAAAGATCCAAGCCCATTTTACTACCTAATGTGTCTAAAATGTGATGACAACATCCATTTAACCACATGAGGTGTCTAAATGCTCTTTCCAGGCCCATTTAACTGCATGATATATCTAAAGCCCTGTTTATATGCATAAGTTTACCCCGAAGGGTATATTTACCCCTAGGGGTAAATATTTGCCCTAACTTGTTAAATACCACCGCGGGTAAATGGTTGCGTTTATATGTGTTTTAGAAAGAAGGGACAAATGATAGTTTTCTTTTCTATTTACAAGCTTATCTATAATAGCAACATTGTTTTGTTGACCTTTACAACTCTCAGAATATTTAGCAGAAGACAAATTGCTATTTTCTTATTTTCCCAGAGATCTGGATTTGACATTTCAAGCAAATTGTTTCCATAATCGAGACAATCTGCATAAGATATGAAATCCTATATCCTGGGAAAAATAACAAAAATATTTAAAAATGTCATCTGCTGAAAATTTTACCCAGAGTGCTTAGCATTAATCTGAATTATAGAAAATGAATTTTTTGAAAAAGCTTCAGAGGCAATTTGCTACAATAAGTAGGGAAAGAAGATTTTGGATAAAGAAAAAGTACTATTTGGTCTTCAGTAATATAATGTTCCCTATTTTACTGCTGTATTTCAAAATATTTTGCTAATATTCCCCAGGAGCAAGTCAGTGTAGGCAGGATATACACACACACACACACACACACACATATATATATATATATATATCTCGAAAATGATGTTTCCAAGCCAATGTAACTACCTGAGGTGTCATAAATGCTGTTTCGAAGCCCATTTAACTACCTGAGGTGCCTAAAATGCTGTGTGCAAGGCCATTTAACTACTCGAAACGTTTAAATGCTGTGACCAAGCCCATTTAACTACCTAAGGTGTCTAAAATGCTGTTTCGAAACCCATTCAACTACCTGAAGGGTTTGAAGTGCTGTGACTAAGTGCATTTAACTACATTAGGTGCCTAAAATGCAGTTCTAATTTTATTAAACTACCGGAGGTGTCCCAAATGTCTTTACCAAGCCTATTGAACTATCTAAGGCGTCTGAAACTCTGTTACCTAGCCAATTTGACTACCTGAAGAGTCTAAAATGCTGTTTGAAAGCCCATTTAACTACTTAAGGTGTCTAAATTGCTGTTCCAAAAAGCCCATTTAACTACAAACGGTGTCAAAAATGTTATTCCCAAGCCCATTTGACTACCTAAGGTGTCTAAAGTGATGTTTTCAAGCCCATTTACTCACTAAAGGTATCTAAAACGCAGTTTCCAAGTCCATGTAACTACTTGGGGTGTCATATGCTGTAACCAAGCCATTCAATCACAAATGAAGCAGACGACATTTTTATTTACTTTTTTTTTTTTACTTTTTAAAGAAAACTAGAAAACAAGTCTTATCATTTCATGTGAAGATTTGTTTTCTCTGAAAAATAAAACAAGAGGGCCATGATGGCCCTGTAACGCTCACCTGAGCAACATAGCACTTTGAGAACCTGATCTAGAACTGATCAAGGCAAACATTCTGATCAAAGTTCAAAATGATTATATTAACAAATAAGACAATGTAGCATGTCTAATGGACTGTGAAATAAAGGTCAAGGTCAAATATGGATGACTGCACTCAAGAGGCCATGCTAAGATGTATGCATGTACTAAGTATCACTGGCTGTAGGAGCAATAGTTACTGAGAAACTGACCTAAACACAAACACTTCACAAAGAGCAAATATCACACTGTGGGACCAATAATTACTGAGAAACTGACCTAAACGGAAAAACTTAACAGAGTCACTGGACAGAAAACTATACATCACCTTGAAATCATCAAGACAAACATTTTGAGCAAGATTCATAATGATCACTTCAAAAATGTAACCTCTAGAGCATCAACAAGGTTTTCCTTTGATTTGGCCAGGTGAACTAGTTTCTGATATCAAGTGACCCAGTTTTAAACTAGACCTAGAAATCATCAAGACAAACATTTTGAGCAATATTTATGATGATTATTTCAAAAATGTGACCTCTGGAGTGTTCACAGTTTTCTGCTAATTTGGCCCTGTGACCAATTTTTTGACTCCAAGTGACCCAGTTTCGAACTTGACCTAGAAATCATCAAGACAAACATTTTGAGCCAGATTCATGATGATTGCTTCAAAAATGTGACCGCTAGAGTGTTAACAAGGTTTTCTGCTGATTTGACCAGGTGACCTAGTTTTTGACCCCAAGTGACCCAGTTTCAAACTTGACCTAGAAATCACCAAGACAAACATGTTGAGCAAGATTCATGATTGCTTGAAAAATGTGACCACTAGAGTGTTAACAAGGTTTTCTGCTGATCTGGCCAGGTGACATAGTTTTTTACCCCAGGTGACCCAGTTTCCAATCTGACCTTAAAATCATCAAGACAAACATTTTGAGCAAGATTCATGATGATTGCTTAAAAAATGTGACAGCTAGAGTGTTAACAAAGTTTTCTGCTGATTTGGCCCGGTGACCTAGTTTTTGACCCCAGGTGACCCAGTTTGGAACTTGACCTAGAAATCATTAAGGTAAACATTTTGAGCAAGATTCATGATGACTGCTTCAAAAATTGGACCGCTAGAGTGTTAACAAGTTTTTCTGCTGATTTGGCCTGGTGACCTAGTTTTTTATCCCAAGTGACCCAGTTTCGAACCTGACCTAGAACTCATCAAGACAAACATTTTGAGCAAGTTCATGATGATTGCTTGAAAAATTTACAGCTAGAGTGATAAGATTTTACGCTGATTTGGCCAGGTGACCTAGTTTTTGACCCCAGGTGTTCCAGTTTCGAACTTGACCTAGAAATCATCAAGACAAACATTTTGAGCAAGATTCATTGCTTTAAAATGTGACCGGTAGAGTGTTAACAAGGTTTTCTGCAGATTTGGCCTGGTGACCTAGTTTTGGACCCCAAGTGACCCAGTTTCAAACATATCCTAGAACCCAAGACAAACACTTTGAGCAAGATTCATGATTATTACTTCAAAAATGTGACCGCTAGAGTGTTAACAAGATTTTCTGCTGGTTTGGCCTGGTGACCTAGTTTTTGACCCCACGTGACCCAGTTTCGAACTTGACCTTGAAATCATCAAGACAAACATTTTGAGCAAGATTCATGACGATTGCTTGAAAAATGTGACCGCTAGAGTGTTAACAAGGTTTTCTGCTGATTTGGCCCGGTGACCTAGTTTTTGACTCCAAGTGATCCAGTTTCGAACTTGACCTAGAAATCATCAAGACAAACATATTGAGCAAGATTCATAATGATTACTTGAAAATTTGACCGCTAGAGTGTTAACAAGGTTTTCTGCTGATTTAGCCCTGTGACCTAGTTTTTGATTCCAAGTGACCCAGTTTCGAACTTGACCTAGAAATCATCAAGACAAACATTTTGAGCAAGATTCATGATGATTGCTTCAAAACTGTGACCGCTAGAGTGTTAACAAGGTTTTCTGCTGATTTGGCCTGGTGACCTAGTGTTTGACCCCAAGTGACCTAGTTTCAAACATGACCTAGAAATCATCAAGACAAACATATTGAGCAAGATTCATGATGATTGCTTCAAAATTTTGACCGCTAGAGTGTTAACTAGGTTTTCTGCTGATCTGGCCCGGTGACCTAGTTTTTAACCCCAAGTGACCCAGTTTCGAACACGACCTAGATTTAATAGAGGCAAACATATTGAGCAAGTTTCATCAAGATTGGATCAAAACTCTGACCTCTAGAGTGTTAACAAGTTTTTCCTTTGATTTGACCTAGTGACCTAGTTTTTTATCCTAAGTAAGCCAGTATCAAACTTGACCTAGATTAAATAGAGGCAAACATTCTGACCAAGTTTCATCAAGATCGGGTCAAAACTGTGACCTCTAGAGTGTTAACAAGTTTTTTCCTTTGATTTGACCTGGTGACCTAGCTTTTGACTCCAAGTAACCCAGTATCAAACTTGACCTAGATTTCATAGAGGGAAACATTCTGACCAAGTTTCATCAAGATCAGGTCAAAACTGTGACCTCTAGAATGTTAACAAACTATTTGTTGACGACGAACGACGGACAGAGGGTAATGACAATAGCGCACACTGAGCTTTTGCTCAGGTGAGTTAAAAAAAAATAACTAGAAATGTGTCCAAAGGACATGGATGCCCCTGCCTAAAAAACATACATAATTTGCTAACGCCTGAAAAACTTAACTAAAATTGCTAACGCCCTCTAGGATGCCAACAGAGACGGACGGACAAGGTAACACTATATGCCCTTTTCCACCATTCTTCAACTGGCAGGGCATAAAAAGTCATCTGCTACCAATTTGCTTGGAGCTTTAAGGCATAAGTTAACATTATGGATATTACCTCCAAGGGAAATAACTATGAAATATATGCCTCCCTTCCTTTTGGGAGCAGTTTCATCCTTTAAGAGTAGCCTCCGATGAGAAGGGAGCCAACCATTTCTATGTACATAATGTGAAATGTCCACATAATCTGACTGACTAAAGACTCAATTAAGTTAATGTTATGGCTATTACCTCCCTTCTCACTGGGAGCAGTTGCATCCTTTAAGAGTAACCTCCAATGAGAAGGGAGCCAACCATTTTCAAGAACATAATGTGAAATATCCGTGTAGTCTGACTGACTAAAAAGGCTTATTAATTGTGTTGAGGTTTTACGGCCCAGTCAACCCAATGGGGTCATGTCAAGCGCGGTCAGTTTACCTAACCACACGTTTACTGGGCAGGCTTAGTCCTCTAAGCGGTTAACCAGTACTGTGCACATTCTTTCGCCAGAAACTGACAACTGCCCTTCTTGAATCAGCGGAAGGGAGAGAATGACCGTAGAAAATATTTCATGATCAATCTCCACGAAAGAATGTTGCCGACCTCGGCGGGGGTTGAACCCGCGACCTCCTGGTCTCCAGTCGGACGGCGCATCCAACTGAGCCACCGAGGCCGGCAACTAAAAAGGCTTAAGTTAAGGTTATGGCTATTACCGCCCGTCTAACTGGGAGCAGTTTCATCCTATAAGTGTTAACCACAATGAGAAGGGAGCCAATCATTTCCATCTACATAATGAGAAATGTCCGCATAGTCTGGGTGTTACTTATGGCAAGCCGTTTTACTATTTATTAAGCAAAATAGATATTATATATTATATCAGATATTTTATATCTTATATCTGATATAGGATATAAGATATCTGATATACTAATTCAGATGTCTTATATCCTATATTAGATATCTTATGTCCTATATCTGATATCTGATATAATATATGAGATATCTTATTTATTTCTGCATATAAGATATCTAATTTACCATATAAGATATCTTATTTGTCAAATAAGATATCTTATTTATTAATTGAGATATCTAATATACTAAACAAGATATCTGAGATACCAAATGAGATATCTTATTTGATTAAATAAATGAGATATCTTCTTTAGTAAATAAGATATCTTATATCCTACAGGGTTCTCAGGGACGCAGAATCCTGCGTCCCGGGACGCATAAATCAGCGTCCGGACTCCTAAAAATTCTCAAAGCTGAGTCCGCCGGACGCATGTTTTTTTCCCGTAGGACTACTACTAATTATGGTCGGATTATTTGACTGAAGTCTAAAGTCCGCCACGTGTTATTCGTTCCGTCGGTAGCATCTTAAAAGAACAGTAGTAATCCGCCGCGTGATTTTCACACCTGCGACAGTACCGTTATTTGCTAAGCAAGCGGTAGTTAAACAGGTGTTGGCAGTTCACACTTCAGCGATCGAGTAATTAAAGCATGCAGTTAAAGCATGCGACTGACACTGGTATGTGACCCCTTCCTGACTGACACTGGTATATGACCCCTTCCTTCAATATGTATTGCCTGCATGCACCCCCGACTGATTCATCGAAAATGCACGCGCAGGTATCATTTCATCCCTTATGGCTGCCGGGGTTTTTTTTTTTTTTTTGTTGTTGTTTTTTTTTTTTTTTTTTTTTTTTTTTTTTTTGTTTTTTGTTTTTTTTTGGGGGTTTTTTTTTTGTGTTTTTTTTTAGATCATTTTTTTTTTTTTTTTTTTTTTTTTTTCAATTTAAAAATTTTCGGACGTTGAATTTTCGTCACTAACATCAAAAATGCCCGCTTACTTTTTTTTCTGTTAAAAGACGACACGTGTCTCAGACAAGTGCACTTTATCCCTTTGCGAGATATCAGGCTGCGCATCTAAATGGTTTATATTCCTGCTTGTCACTAAAAAAATATAGTTTCCCAAGTTCCATAGAATCTATCCCATAAACCCTGTGAAGAGTCTTATGGGACTGCCCAGATGCACCCCGGTCGACGGTATACGATTTGGGACTGTTATAGTTTGTTACATTTTCCATTGCTCCCGCACGAGGAAAGCATGTGCATGTAAGTAACGGTAGCGCGTGCTCGTAAGAGAAACGTCACTTGACAGCGTGGCGGGAAACCGTTTTGGGGTAAAACGAACTATTACTATGTTGCATAGCAGAGCACTTTCTTGTCAGAAATGCATATGAATCAGACACATATTTAAAATAGAACTAAATTATCAAGAGTTTTTCGGCAAATCAAAGCAGTAGATCGAAATTTCAGCTAGTGAAGAAGTCCCGGACATTCTTTTGTAGCGTGTATTGATCGCAGCACGGTGCAAATATAAACATTGAAATGACGTTTTGCGGGAAGCTCAACAGAGGTGTCCATGATCAGAATGTGCGGATATATTGCATATATCAGTTTGCGATAGCATATAACGGAGCTTTAATTAGTTTTGATTAAAATATGTTTCACTTAATATCCATAACACTCAAGATCACTTTATTCAGACAGAAACGTACCGAACTTTTTTTTGAGTTGGGGTGGGATATTGAATTTAAGTGCGACGATCTTTACTATGCAAGTAAAATAGGTAAGGGTGGTCATGTTTGCAGTCATGTCTTCCTGATCTGCAAAGATGTCTCTATTTTCCAATGAGAGAGACCTATATGACCTATATGAGATAAAAGACCTATATGAGATATCTTATATAGCATTTTAGATATCTTATATGTCAATTCAGATGTCTTATTTTGCATATTAGATATCTTCATTGACATATAAGATATCTATTATATATATATCTGATACAGTATGTCAGATATCTTATATATTATATAATATATATAAGATATCTGATATATTAAATCAGATATCTGATTTATAGAATAGTAAAACGGCTTGCTGGCAAGCCATTTTATAATTTATTATGCATTATATCAGATATCTTATATAGGATATGATATCTAATATAGGATATAAGATATCTGAATAAGTATATCAGATATCTTATATCCTATATAAGATATCTTATCTGATATACCATATTAGATATCTTATTTAAATATACATATGATATTTTATTTACCATATAAGATATCTTATTTCTTAAGTAAGATATCTAATATATTAATATAGATATCTGATATACTAAATACCTTTACTAAATGAGATATCTTATTTAAGTGAATGAGATATCTTCTTTACTAAATAAGATATCTTATATCCTATATAAGATATCTTAAATAGCATATATCTTATATGCCAATAAAGATATCTTATATAGCATATGATATCTGGTATAGCATATAAGATATCTTAATTGACATATAAGATATCTAATTTATATAAGATATCTGATATATCAGATATCTTATATATTACATAGGATATCTGATATATTAAATCAGATATTTGATTTATCGAATAAATAGTAAAACGGCTTGCCATAGTTACTGACATCTGATCACAAGGTACAAGTCTTTTGACATCACTTCATGGCCGAAGGCTCAAGGTGAGCTATTGTGATCACACACCGTCCGTCGTCGACGTCGTCTTCGGCGTCGTCGTCGTCCGTCCGTCCGTTCACAATCTTTAAACAACATCTCCTCCTAAACCACTGATTGGAATTCAACCAAACTTCACAGGAATGATCCTTGGTTGGTCCATTGCAAATCTAGGTCACAGGAGCTAAAAATAGATTTTTTAACTAAAAACTTAAAAAATCTTCTTGTCAGAAACCACTGGACCGATTTCAGTATAATTTTGCAGAAATGTTCCTTTATTCACCCTCTACCAAGATTGTTCAAGCCATTTGGATTCGTCAAAAAACATGGCCGCCAGGGGGCGGGGCTTATTTTCCCTATATATCATTATAGAAAACTTTAAAAATCTTCTTGTCAGAAACCACTGGACCGATTTCAATATAATTTTGCAGAAATGTTCCTTTGGTGATGCTCTACCAAGATTGTTCAAGCCATTTGGATTCGTCAAAAAACATGGCCGCCAGGGGGCGGGGCTTATTTACCCTATATATCTATATAGAAAACTTTAAAAATCTTCTTGTCAGAAACCACTGGACCGATTTCAACATAATTTTGCAGAATGTTCCTTTGATGATCCTCTACAAAGATTGTTCAAGCCATTTGGATTCGTCAAAAAACATGGCCATCAGGGGGCGGGGCTTTTTTCCCTACATATCTATATAGAAAACTTTAAAGAGTTTTCTTGTCAGAAACCACTGGACTAATTTCAGTATAGTTTTGCAGAAATGTTCCTTTGGTGATCCATGGCCGCCAGGGGGCGGGGCTTATTTTCCCTATATATATCTATATAGAAAACTTTAAAAATCTTGTCAGAAACCACTGGACAGATTTCAACATAATTTTGCAGAAATGTTCCTTTGGCGATGCTCTACCAAGATTGTTCAAGCCATTCGGATTCGTCAAAAACCATAGCCACCAGGGGGCAGGGCTTATTTTCCCTATATATATCTTTATAGAAAACTTTAAAAATCTTCTTGCGAAACCACTGGACCGATTTCTATATAACTTGGCAAAAATGTTCCCTTGCTGATCCTCTACCAAAATTGTTCAAGCCGTCATGATTTGTCAACAAGAGGGCCATGATGGCCCTGTAACACTCACCTGAGCAATATAGCACTTTGAGAACCTGATCTAGAACTGATCAAGGCAAACATTCTGATCAAAGTTCAAAATGATTATATTAACATGTAAGACGATGTAGCATGTCTAATGAACTGTGAAATAAAGGTCAATGTCAAATATGGATGACTGCACTCAAGAGGCCATGCTAAGATGTATGCATGTACTAAGTATCACTGGCTGTAGGAGCAATAGTTACTGAGAAACTGATCTAAACACAAACACTTCACAAGTACCAAATATCACTCTGTAGGACCAATAATTACTGAGAAACTGACCTAAATGAAAAAACTTAAGAGAGTCACTTGACAGAAAACTATACATCACCTTGAAATCATCAAGACAAACATTTTGAGCAAGATTCCTGACGATCACTTCAAAAATGTGGCCTCTAGAGCATCAACAAGGTTTTCCTTTGATTTGACCAGGTGAACTAGTTTCTGACATCAAGTGACCCAGTTTTAAACTAGACCTAGAAATCATCAAGACAAACATTTTGAGCAAGATTCATGATTATTGCTTAAAAAATGTGACCGCTAGAGTGTTAACAAAGTTTTCTGCTGATTTGGCCCGGTGACCTACTTTCTGACTCCAAGTGACCCAGTTTCGAACTTGACCTAGAAATCATCAAGGCAAACATTTTGAGCAAGATTCATGATGATTGCTTGAAAAATGTGACCTCTAGAGTGATAAGATTTTACGCTGATTTGGCCAGGTGACCTAGTTTTTGACCCCAGGTGTTCCAGTTTCGGACATGACCTAGAAATCATCAAGACAAACATTTTGAGCCAGATTCATGATGACTGCTTCAAAAATGTGACCGCTAGAGTGTTAACAAGGTTTTCTGCTGATTTGGCCCGGTGACCTAGTTTTTGACCCCACGTGACCCAGTTTCAAACATATGCTAGAACTCATCAAGACAAACATTTTGAGCAAGATTCATGATTATTGCTTCAAAAATGTGACCGCTAGAGTGTTAACAGTTTTCCGCTGGTTTGGCCTGGTGACCTAGTTTTTGACCCCACGTGACCCAGTTTCAAACTTGACCTAGAAATCATCAAGACAAACATTTTTGAGCAAGATTCATGATGATTGCTTGAAAAATGTGACCGCTAGAGTGTTAACAAAGTTTTCTGCTGATTTGGCCCGGTGACCTAGTTTTTGACCCCAAGTGACCCAGTTTCGAACTTGACCTAGAAATCATCAAGACAAACATATTGAGCAAGATTCATGATGATTGCTTCAAACATGTGACCGCTAGAGTGTTAATAACGTTTTCTGCTGATCTGGCCCGGTGACCTAGTTTTTTGACCCCAAGTGACCCAGTTTCGAACTTGACCTAGATTTAATAGAGGCAAACATTTTGAGCGAGTTTCATCAAGATTGGGTCAAAACTATGACCCCTAGAGTGTTAAGTTTTTCCTTTGATTTGACCTGGTGACCTAGTTTTTTACCCCGAGTAACCCAGTATCGAACTTGACCTAGATTTCATAGAGGCAAACATTCTGACCAAGTTTCATCAAGATTGGGTCAAAACTGTGACCTCTAGTGTGTTAACAAACTAATTATTGACGACGAACGACGGACGACGGACATAGGGTAATGACAATAGCTCACCCTGAACTTATGCTCAGGTGAGCTAAAAAAACATGGCCACTAGGGGGCGGGGCTTATTTTCCCTATATAGACAACTTTAATAATCCTTTTGTCAGAAACCACCGGACCGATGTCAATACAACATTGCAGGAATGTTTCTTTAGTAACCGTCTACCAAGATTGTTCAAATCGTCACGATTCTTTAAGAAACATGCTGCCAGGGGGCGGGGCTTATTTTCCCTATGTATCTAAATAGAAAACTAAAAATCTTCTTGTCAGAAACCATGGGACCGATTTCATTATAACTTGAAAGAAATGTTTCCTTGTTGACCCTCTACCAAGATTGTTCAAGTTATCATGATTCATCAAAAAACATGGCCGCCAGGGGCCGGGGTTTATTTTTCCCTATATATCTATATAGAAAAGTTTAAAAATTTTCTTGTCAGAAACCAATGGACCAATTTCAATATAGTTTGGCAGGAATGTTTCTTTGGTAACCCTCTACCAAGATTGTTCAAGCCGGCACGATTCGTCAAAAAACATGTCCGCTAGGGGGCAGGGCTTATTTTCCGTATATATCGGTATAGAAAATTTTAAAATTCTTCTTGTCAGAAACCACCTGACCGATTTCAATATTACTTGGCAGGAATGTTGCTTTGGTGACCCTGTACCAAGATTGTTCAAGCAATCATGATTCATCAAAAAACATGGCTGCTAGGGGTGGGGCTTATTTTCCTTATATATCTAAATAGAAAACTTTAAAAATCTTCTTGTAGATATATAGGGGTTCTTCACTTTCATTCCTGTTCCTGTTCAATATGACACAGATGTCCCCGCCCAGGGGCCATCCTCACATATATAGAAAACTTTAAAAATCATCTTGTAAGAAATTGTTGGATAGAGTTCATTGTAACTTGGCAGGAATGTTGCTTTGGTGACCTTCTACCAGGATTGTTCAAGCCCTCATGATAAGTCAAAAAACATGGTCGCCAGTGGGGCGGGGCTTATTTTCCGTAAATATCTGTATAGAAAATTTTAAAATTCTTCTTGTCAGAAACCACCTGACCGATTTCAATATTACTTGGCAGGAATGTTGCTTTGGTGACCCTGTACCAAGATTGTTCAAGCAATCATGATTCATCAAAAAACATGGCTGCTAGGGGTGGGGCTTATTTTCCTTATATATCTAAATAGAAAACTTTAAAAATCTTCTTGTCAGAAACCACTGAACCGATTTCAATATAACTTGGCAGGAATGTTCCTTTGGTGGCCCTCTACCAAGTTTGTTCAAGCTGTCATGGGGTGGGGCTTATTTTCCCTATATAGCTATATAAAACACTTCAAAAAAACTTTTTGTCGGAAACCACTGGACAAATTTCAATATAACTTGGCAGAATTGTTCCTTTGGTGACCTTCTTTCAAGATTCAGTTCAAGCCATTATGATGCATGAGAAAAACATGGCCGCTGGGGAGTAGGGCTATAAAATTTATACAAAAATCTTAGAGCAGTGAACTTGTCTGAAACTTCAACAGTAAGTTTGCAAAGCTGTTTGCTCAGGTGAGCGATATAGGACCATCATGGTCCTCTTGTTTAATTGATTGTGTTGAGGTTTAACGACAGGTCAACCCTTGTGGATCATTTTGTGTCATCTCCCACAGAAAGGGAGGAAAGAGAAAGAATAGGAAATGAAAGAGAGAGCAGGGAAGGAAGAGGAACAGGAATGAAAGTGAAGAAATACAAGAAATAACTAGAAATGTGTCAATATGACACAGATGCCCCCGCCCAGGGGCCATCCTCACCCGCATGCAGGCATTTTCCAAAAAAATGAAGTTGAAAAAAGGGCCATCTCATAATAATTGGTGGATTTTACCCTAAATTGAACTTAACCTATATTTTATGATTATGTACCTGTGTATAAAATATGAATCCAATACACTAATCTTTAAAAAAAAAAAAAAATACCGAAAGGAAAACATTTTTTGAAGATGAAAAAAGGCCCTAACTCCCATCATAATGGAATGTTACCCTAAATCGAACTTGACTCTATTTTATGACTATATACCTATGTATTAAATATGAATCCAATACTCTAATGTTTTCAAAAGATATCAAACGGAAACTATTTTAAAACATTGAAAAAGGGCCGTAACTCCCAAAATAATTGGTAGATTTTAAACTAAATCGAACTTGACCTATATTTTATAATTACATACCCGTGTATAAAATATGAATTCAATACAATAATGTTTCCAAAAGATATCGAACAGAAACCATTTTTCAAACTTGAAAAAGGGCTATAATTCCCATAATAATTGGTGGATTTTACCCTAAACCGAACTTGACCTACATTTTATAATTATATAACTGTGTATAAAATCTGAATCCAATACACTGATCTTTTCAAAAGATATCGAACGGAATCCATTTTTCAAAGTTGGAGAAGGGCCATAACTCCAATAATAATTGGTGGATTTTATCGTAAATTGAACTTGACCTACATTTTATGATTATATACCTGTGTATAAAATTTGAGTCCAATACACAAATCTTTTCAAAAGATATCGAACGGAAACCATTTGTGTTACGTACGCGATGCACAGGATGGGACGGACGGAAGGCGGTGGTACTATATTCGCTCCCCCCTCCCCCCGCCTCCCCCACCCCCACCCCTACCCCCAGTGAAAATGGCAGAGGCATAAAAACATTCCCCCTGTACCCTAACCTGCTATAAGGATAGCAGGCCTTGCCCAACTGTAAGCCAATATCAGTTGGACGCCCCGATGACGTAAGATACACGATAACTTTGCCATGGCAAGATCAAAATTGTTGCATCATTGTGTTTTTGCCTGGAAGACAACTGTACAACACTGTTTCATGTTGTTGTTGTTTTTTTTTTTTTTTTTTTTTTTTTTTTTTTTTTTTGTTTTTTTTTTTTGTTGTTTTTTTGTGTGTGTGTGTGTGTGTGATTTTTTTTGTTTTTGTTGTTGTTGTTTTTTTTTTTGTTGTTTGTTGTTGTTTTTTTGTTGAATTCTTTTTCTTGTTGTTGTTGTTTTGTCTTTTTCAGCAGCGATAATGTCCAGATATATTCAAACAGGTCATACAGCATTTCAAAGTCAACACCATGCATTCTCCTGAGTATCTCCATTCAACATTCTGTGTGTTTTTTAATGAACAGTCTAAATGGTCAACTTTTTTTTGGCTAAAATACAATCATAAGGATAACAAGAAAACAAACCTACTTAGCAGTGTTTATTACTTACTTTTTGTTTAAGTTTTCAGTCAATAACATGTATAAACGATATCAAAATATAAGCACATACTCTATAATCATGTTCAGAACAGAATAGGTTCATATGAACAGTAACATTTTAGTAAACTAGACAAAGTGCCCAGTGGGGCACGTATACCCCCGACCAGCACTACCGCCACTTTTTAAAGAGCACAATGTAGCTTTGACTCTGGAGATGGCAGTTGTATGCTATATGTTATAACATTGAAAAACTTAAACCACACATAATATGAAGCCCTTGACCTCAAAGATCAGGGACAGGTGAAGGATGGATGGATGGATATTTTATTTATAGACGCTCAACCCTAAAAGGGCATATAGCGTCTAATAAGTTGTATATTATATGATGATTTTATTTAATGAGAAATCAAAAATATCTAGGATTGATGTGTTCATTTTAAAAAGATAAAGTATCAATGATTTAAAGTTATTAAAAATACTGATCATATTTTATTAAAAAGTCCGATCTCTTTAAGAAAGTCGAGTATTTTCTGAGTTGGTATATCATTAAAAAGTTCCTTTATAGTTTTTACATTAAAATACTTTGTGCGAATATAATTAAATTCAGCACAAGTGATAAGAAAATGTTTGACTGTAAAAGGTTCGTTACAAGGAATGCAGAATGGAGCTTGTTCATTTTTTAATATATAAGAATGAGTAATTCTAGTGTGTCCAATTCTACATCTCGTGATTTTTGTTTGTTCTTTTCTGCTGTAATTAGAGAATGTGCATTTGCTGTTAAAGTTTGGTTTTAGTTCATTTAGTTTATTTTGAGTTTGTGTTTCCCAAACAGACTGACATTTATTGTTAATGTATAGACGGATGTTCGATTTAAAGTCGGAGTGAGGAATTTTGAAATTTGTTTTCGCTAAGGATAGTGCAGATTTGGTTTCTAAATCGGCTAATTCATTTCCACGAATATTAACGTGGCTGGGAAGCCAACAAAATAAAATTTTCTTTTAAAACTGAAAGGTAATAATATTTTTTTAAGAATTTGCTGAATTAACGGATTTCTATGGTGTAAATTTTAAGAGCTTTTAATACAGAAAGAGAATCTGAATAAATGATGAACTGTTTTTCAGACTGATCTCTGATATGGTAAAGTGCAATATCAATTGCCTTGGCTTCGGCGGTAAAAATGGAGCTATTATCAGGTAATCTGATACTGTCAGTAAAATTTGGACTAATAACAGAACAAGCAACTTTCTCATCTTGTTTCGAACCATCTGTATAAATTGACAGGTAATATTTATAATCTGATTTGATTTCTAAAAATTCATTCTTAAAAATATGTGACTCGACTTCTGTTTTTTTATTTTTATGAAGGTCAAAAATAATCTTTGGAGGGTTTAACGTCCATGGCTCTTTTGATGGAAAAGAAAAGGGCTGAACAGTTTTAATATTGATATTGGCCTCTTCAAGTAACGGTTGTATTCTCAGGCCAAGGGGTTTAATAGCCGTTGGTTTGTTATTGTAAAATATTTCATATTTAGGGTTAAAAACACAATCATAAGCTGAATTACGTGGATTGGCGGCTAATTTAGTAACATATTGAAGAGACAATTTCTCTCTTCTTATATACAATGATGGTTCATTTGATTCAGCGTATAAACTTTCGACGGGGGAAGTACGAAAAGCCCCTAGAGCCAGACGTAAACCTTGGTGATGAATAGTATCCAAAGATTTCAAATAAGATTTTCTAGCGGATCCATAAACTATGGATCCATAATCCAGTTTAGATCGAATTAAAGATCTATAAAGATTTAAAAGAACAGTACGATCTCCTCCCCAGTCGGAACTGGAGAGAACTTTAAGAATATCAAGTGCTTTTAAAGATTTAGCTTTTAAAGCTTTGATGTGTGGAATAAAAGATAATTTGTTATCGAACAGAAGACCCAGGAATTTTGCTTCACTGACGACTGGAATCGGACTACCGTATATAGTGAGATGAGGCTCTAAATGTAGCTGACGTATTTGACAAAAATGAACGCACTGAGTTTTTGTTTTTGAAAATCTGAAACCATTTTCTGTTGCCCAATCTTCTATAGTGTTTAAACATCGTTGTAGTTTGAATTCAATGGTTTCCATATTTTTCGATCTAATAAATATTCCAAAATCGTCAACAAAAAGAGAACAATCAAGGTCTTTCACACATTTAAAACAATATCGTTAATTTTAATGCCAAACAAGGTAGGTGATAAAATGCTTCCCTGTGGTACACCTTGTTCTTGTTTAAATATGTCCGATAATGTATTACCTATTCGAACATTAAATGTTCGATCTGATAAAAAATTTTGAATAAAAAGTGGTAATCGGCCTTTAAGGCCTAATTTATGTAAATCTTTCATGATGCCGTGTTTTCAAGTAGTATCGTAAGCTTTTTCAAGGTCAAAAAATACAGCTACGACATGTTCCTTTTTAACAAAGCCATCACGAATAAAAGATTCCAAACGAATCAAATGATCGTTTGTACAGTTATTTTTTCTGAATCCAGCTTGATATTTTGTTAAAGGCTGGTTTGATTCCAAGAACCAAACCAGTCTATCATTAATCATTCTCTCCATTGTTTTTACATACAACTTGTCAAAGCAATAGGTCTATAGTTAGTAGCTTCAGTATGATCTTTATTTGGTTTTGGTATGGGTATAATCGTTGCTTTACTCTAGTCTTTTGGAAATTTTCCAGTGATCCAAATATCATTTAAAATATTTAATAATGTTTCTAAAGCGTTATCGGGTAAATGTTTAAGAATTTGATAATGAATGTCGTCAAGACCAGCCGCTGTATCATGAGATTTATGAAGAGCATCTAATAGTTCTGAAGCTGTGATTGGTACATTATATTTTTCATCATTTAGTGACATAAAATTTAGATGCTCTTTCTCTCGTTCCTGTTTTATGTTTTGAAAGAATTCGGAATAATTTGCACTAGAAGAGTTTTTCTGAAAATTCTCTCCTAGTGCATTGGAAATATCTTTAGTCGTTGAGCATACATTTCCATTTGATTTAAGGGTTCATCACAGTCACAAGTGGCTGGGGTAACTGTAATTTTTTCAATTCTGAATTTTCTCAAAAGTAAGAAGTTATTTGAAAAATCAACTACTTGAGGGCTTACTTTCATAATCAGTGAGGGTATACGTTATGTAAGGCTAAAATGTAAAGAATTTTAAAGAAAAAATATCTAATCCTGAAGAACGGTCCAGCTATTTGCACCTAAACTGTTTATATAGAGCCTGTATCCTGAATACAATAAAATGAAAAGTTTGTATTTTTATGTGACAACAATGTCTTACAAGATATATGTTCGGAATCACACTACAAAGAAGTAAAGCAGCTTTTTGTAGCACAACCATTGGTAAAATTTGAAAAAAAAATCAGACATTTTTTGTGTACAAAGTAGTGCCCAAAACAAGTATGGAGGAAAAAAAAATGTCATTTGAAAGAGAAGTTGGATTTGTCTCCCTTCTGAAGTTAAGGTTTGTTTTCGGATTGTCTATCCTGTTTTCACTGGTGACCTGTTAAAAGTGGATGTGGCATATTGCGTTTACTTTATCTTTTTTACTGGTGACTGTTTGTCTGTCTGTCTACATGTTGTCTAAAAAAGCATGGGAGAGTGACCATGAAAAATAAATGAGAATGTGCTTTTCTTCTATCTTTTTAATCTTAAATGATCAAAAATAATTATGCATGTTTACCATAAAAAATGTCAAATTCAATCTTTTTGAAGGATGTCTATAGAACCGTGTGCTGTGACATCTCTGATAGAATGGGGTAATAAGAAAATGAATCATTTTTGTAAAGTTGTGTACATGTATTAACATTTAAAAGCAACTTTTCTAAAGTTTAAACTGTTTTTGCGCGAAAAAATAGTTTAAACAGAACTACTTTCTGCAACTGTTTTCTGACTAACTGATAGGGCTGATATATATATATATATTTTTTTATCATTCGCGTACAAACGAGTTCTTTCTTCTTTTTTCAGAAACTGAACTGTTTCTTTCCTCTGTCTGGTTTTACTGTTTTTACCATTAGTCTGTCCAAAGCGTCTCCTGTATTTTTTTCTTATTGTAAACACCCATGTTGCTTTGTATTTGCTAAATTCTATTCCTCAGTTCTGAATTCACAAATTCAACACTATAAGTCCGGAAAAAAACTTGCAAAATTGATAATTTTCGCGCAAAAACAGTTCTGTAAAAAACTGTAGGCTTCAACCATCCACCATACTTGTTTAAATCTGGTCACGCGATTGCATTTTACAACCATTGGCGTAAGTAACGGTGAATCGTAAATGTATGTTAAAACATGTATACCTACCTCATCTTAATCAGTGAACACACAATAATCTGCACAATTTAACTTCATAGAACCATTTCACATAAGGCTGGGGCACTTACCTTAATCACTACTATTTTGCCGAATTTTAATAGAAAATTGTTTATCAACACGTCCCCGTGTAGACTGCTCCACATGACCTCGTAGAACGAGGACTGTAGATAACCAATTTTTATCAAGGCAAATACACCCTTGTAATCCAGATCACTCGAGCGCTTGCAAATCCAAGCGTTTGCTTCAGGTCTACAAATAGACGGGCTTCCCCGATTACATTCATTTTTTGTAGCCGACATTTTTTTTTTTTTTTTTTTTTTTTTAATTTTAAAAAGAAACAAGTCTTGATAGTTCATGCAAATCCTCTGCAGCAGACGATTCACATGAAAATATCAAGACTTTTCTTTGAAAAAAGAATCAAACTGTTGTCTGCTGCAGTTGTGATTGGCGATTTAAGGGTGAGTGACTTAATTGATGATAAATTATGACAATCTAATCTGTGTAACGACTGAAAATGTTATAGCTATTGTTTAAATCATCAACCTGTAAACATATTTGTGTATTTAACACTGTGCCTGTGCATAATTATTACACATACAACATATGATGTTTGTTTAAAAAACAAACAAACAAACGCTGAGCGATGGTAATCTTTCTGATATTCTATAAATAAACAGGGAGATTTCGATACACATTTGTTTACAGCATGACGTGTTGTTATCGGCCAATGCCAGCAGCGGAATAAAACACGTGACTAACGGTTCACAACAGTCGTAAATTTTTACGATAGTAAATTTGTCGAACTGTGAAGCAGTCTAGTCCCCGTGCTGCGCGAAAATAAACCGGAAATGCCTAAGGACATCTGCACGAGGATGATGCGCAAATACCATATAATCCGCATTTTTATTTATTATTAAAATATTACACTATATTCTCTATTATTATTTAATCTGTTTCATACTATTTTTAATATAATATAAATGTAAAATAGTAAATTCAAAAAATAAAACGCTTTTTGCAAATTTGCGTAGGGTACTGCTAAACACTGAACAACACCCCAGGCCATCCCATGGAACCCCAAGGGACAGAAAGTTGTGCATTTCCTGTGTTATTTCCTATTCAGGCGATAGAGCTACAATGTAATGCCCATAAAAGCACTTTTTGGTAGTAATTAAAGTTAATAAACATGATCATCATTGTAGTTCACCATTTTTCTTCTTTCCACGAAGTGTCCCCACGTTTATTTGTCGTGGCATCATTCTGCACATTACCATTCGATGCCGTTGGTGCCATGGAGTATTTAGTAGTACCCATTCGCGCATTAATAATCCGTGTGATTCGTCCGACAGGTTCCTCGTGAAAATCGTTTTGGTAAAAAGTTGTTCATCTTCTCATTTGAGGTGTCAAAATAAATTATCATCTTCTGCAAATCGCAGCAATGATCATTGAAAAAAGATAAACCATCTTAAAGCTGAGTTTCAGTGCTTTTTCAAGGTATGTTTCGTATTATTTTTGTAAGTTCATTTGGTAGATAAACATACTAAAAATTTTGTTTACATTTTTTCATGAATGAAAAATGGCTACATTGAAAATCTAGAATACCATGTCATGAAAATGGTATGCATTTTAGTGCAATTTTTCAAGATTAATACCGTAGGACATTGTAGCTGATATATCATGGCATATTCTTTCCGCAACTGCCTTTGAAAAAAATGTATCATTCTTGACTTTGACTGCAAATGCGAATGCCCATATATTCGCTATTTTCTTTATGTCTTTTTGGCCTCTTAGAAAAAAAATTCTCCATGTATAAAGAATGCCCCTAGTACCTTTTTATTAGCAGATATATCATTTTTTTTAACACCCATATGGTTATTGTGAAGTTCTGTGTAGACCATTTTCTAAGGTACCCCACCCACTTTTGACTGTGATGAACCCTTAATATGGACATGCTTGTTATTTTTATTTTTGCCAGTAATTTTTCGAATCATGTCCCATATTTTCTTTGCTGGAGTTCTAGAATTAAGTTTGGAGACGTATTGCTGCCAAGATGTTCTTTTAGCCGTTTTTAGCTCACCTGAGCCGAAGGCTCAAGGTGAGGTATTATTATCACTCATCGTCCGTCGTCGTCGTCGTCGTCGTCGTCCGTCTGTCCGTCCGTCCGTTCACAATCTTTAAACAACATCTCCTCCTAAATCACTGATTGGATTTTGTCCAAATTTCACAAGTTGTTCAAATGGTTCCGGTCCATTGCATATCTAGGTCACAGGAGCTAAAAATAGATTTTTTAACTAAAAATTCAAAAAAAACTTCTCGTCAGAAACCACTGGACCGATTTCAATATAATTTTGCAGAAATGTTTCTTTCGTTATCCTCTACCAAGATTGTTCAAGCCATTTGGATTTGTCAAAAAACATGGCCGCCAGGGGGCGGGACTTATTTTCCCTATATATCTATATAGAAAAGTTTAAAAATCTTCTTGTCCGAAACCACTGGACCGATTTCAATATATAATTTTGCAAAAATGTTCCTTTGGTGATCCTCTAGGAAGATTGTTCAAGCCATTTGGATTCGTCAAAAAACATGGCCGCCAGGGGGCAGGGCTTATTTTCCCTATATATCTATATAGAAAACTTTAAAAATCTTCTTGTCCGAAACCACTGGACCGATTTCAATATAATTTTGCAAAAATGTTCCTTTGGTGATGCTCTACCAAGATTGTTCGCCATTTGGATTCGTCAAAAAACATGGCCGCCAGGGGGGAAGGGCTTATTTTCCCTATATATCTATATAGAAAACTTTAAAAATCTTCTTGTCCGAAACCACT
Source organism: Anodontia alba (assembly GCA_964016985.1). Lineage (NCBI taxonomy): Eukaryota > Metazoa > Mollusca > Bivalvia > Lucinida > Lucinidae > Anodontia > Anodontia alba. The sequence continues at coordinate 19,727,790 of OZ024832.1, read as the reverse complement.
TGACCAATTTCAATATAATTTTGCAGAAATGTTCCTTTGATGATCCTCTACCAAGATTATTCAAGCCATTTAGATTCGTCAAAAAACATGGCCGCCAGGGGGGCGGGGCTTATTTTCCCTATATATATCTATATAGAAAACGTTAAAAATCTTCTTGTCTGAAACCACTGGACCGATTTCCATATAATTTTGCCAAAATGTTCTTTTGGTGATCTTGTTGCAAGATTATTCAAGCCATTTGGATTCGTCAAAAAACATGGCCGCCAGGGGGCGGGGCTTATTTTCCCTATATAATCTATATAGAAAATTTTAAAAATCTTCTCGTCAGAAACCACTAGACCGATTTCAATATAATTTTGCAGAAATGTTTCTTTGGTGATCCTCTACCAAGATTGTTCGAGACATTTGGATTCGTCAAAAAACATGGCCGCCAGGGGACGGGGCTTATTTTCCCAATATATCTATATAGAAAACTTTAAAAATCTTCTCGTCAGAAACCACTGGACCAGTTTCAATATAATTTTGCATAATGTTCCTTTGGTGATCCTCTACCAAGATTGTTCAAGCCTTTCGGATTCGTCAAAAAACATGGCCGCCAGGGGGCGGGGCTTATTTTCCCTATATATCTGTATAGAAAACTTTAAAAATCTTCTTGTCAGAAACCACTAGACCGATTTCAATATAATTTTGCAGAAATGTTTCTTTGGTAATCCTCTACCAAGATTGTTCAAGACATTTGGATTGGTCAAAAACCATGTCCGCCAGGGGGCGGGGCTTATTTTCCCTATATATCTATATAGAAAACTTTAAAAATCTTCTTGTCAGAAACCACTGGACCGATTTCAATATAATTTTGCAGAAATGTTCCTTTGGTAATCCTCTACCAAGATTGTTCAAGCCATTTGGATTCATCAAAAAACATGGCCGCTAGGGGACGGGGCTTATTTTCCCTAAATGTCTATATAGAAATCTTTAAAAATCTTCTTGTCAGATACCTCTGGACCGATTTCAATATAATTTTGCAGAAATGTTCCCTAGGTGATCCTCTACCAAGATTGTTCAAGACATTTGGATTCGTCAAAAAAACATGGCCGCCAGGGCGCAGGGCTTATTTTCCCTTTACATCTATATAGAAAACTTTAAAAAGAATCTTCTTGTCAGAAACCACTGGACCGATTTCAATATAATTTTGCAGAAATGTTCCTTTGGTTATCCTCTACCAAGATTGTTCAAGCCATTTGGATTTGTCAAAAAACATGGCCGCCAGGGGGCGGGGCTTATTTTCACTATATATCATTATAGAAAAGTTTAAAAATCTTCTTGTCCGAAACCACTGGACCGATTTCAATATAATTTTGCAAAAATGTTCCTTTGGTGATCCTCTAGGAAGATTGTTTAAGCCATTTGGATTCGTCAAAAAACATGGCCGCCAGGGGGCATGGCTTATTTTCCCTATATATCTATATAGAAAACTTTAAAAATCTTCTTGTCCGAAACCACTGGACCGATTTCAATATAATTTTGCAGAAATGTTTCTTTGGTGATGCTCTACCAAGATTGTTCAAGCCATTTGGATTCGTCAAAAAACATGGCCGCCAGGGGGCGGGGCTTATTTTCCCTATATAATCTATATAGAAAACTTTAAAAATCTTCTTGTCCAAACCACTGGACCGATTTCAATATAATTTTGCAAAAATGTTCCTTTGGTGATCCTCTACCAAGATTGTTCAAGCCATTTGGATTCGTCAAAAAACATGGCCACCAGGGGGCGGGGCTTATTTTCCCTATATACCTATATATAGAAAAGTTTAAAAATCTTCTTGTCCGAAACCACTGGACCGATTTCCATATATTTTTGCAGAAATGTTCCCTTGGTGATCCTGTACCAAGATTGTTCAAGCCATTTGGATTTGTCAAAAAACATTGCCGCCAGTGGGGCGGGGCTTATTTTCACTATATATCTGTATAGAAAACTTTAAAAATCTTCTTGTCCGAAACCACTGGACCGATTTCCATATGATTTTGCAGAAATGTTCCTTTGGTGATCCTGTTGCAAGATTGTTCAAGCCATTTGGATTTGTCAAAAAACATGGCCGCCAGGGGGCGGGGCTTATTTTCCTCATATATCTATATAGAAAACTTTAAAAATCTTCTTGTCATTAAACACTGGACAGATTTCAATATAATATTGCAGTAATGTTTCTTCGATGATCCTCTACCAAGATTGTTCAAGCCGATTCGTTAAAAAACATGGCCGCTAGGGGGCGAGGTTAATTTTTCATATATATCTGTATAGAAAACTTTAAAAATCTTCATGTCCTAAACGACTGGACCGATTTCAATATAACTTGGCAGAAATGTTTCCTTAGTGACCCTCTATCAAGATTGTTCAAGCCGTCCTGAGTTGTCAAAAAACATGGCCGCTAGAGGGTGCGGGGCTTATTTTCCATATATATCTATATAGAAAACTTGAAAAAATCTTGTCGTCAGAAACCACAGGACTGATTTCAATATAACTTCACAGAAATGTTTCCTTGGTGACCCTTTACCAAGATTGTTCAAACCGTTATGATTTGTCAAAAAACATGGCCGCTAGGGGGCGGGGCTTATTTTCCTATATATTTATATAGAAAATTTTAATCGTCTTTTCAGAAACCACTTGACCGATTTCAATGTAACATTGCAGGAATGTTTCTTATGTAACCCTCTATCAAGACTTTTCAAGCCGTCATGATTCGTCAAAAAACATGGCCGCCAGGAGTCAGGGCTTATTTTCCTTATATATCTATAGAAAACTTTAAAACTCTTCTTGTCAGAAACCACTGAACTGATTTCATTATAACTTTGCAGAAATGTTTCCTTGGTGACCCTCTACTAAGATTGTTCAAGTAATCATGATTCGTCAAAAAAACATGGCTGCCGGGGACAGGGCTTATTTTCCCTATATATCTATATATAAAACTTTAAAAATCTTCTTTTCAGAAACCAATGGACCAATTTCAATACAACTTGGCAGGAATGTTTCTTTGTGACCCTCTACAAAGATTGTTCAAGCCGTCATGATTCATCAAAAAACATGGCCACTAGGGGGCGGGGCTTATTTTCCCTATATATCTATATAGAAAACTTTAAAAATCTTCTCGTAAGAAACAGTTGGACCGAGTTCAATGTAACTTGGCAGGAATGTTGCTTTGGTGACCTTCTACCAAGATTGTTCAAGCCTTCATGATATGTCAAAAACCATGCCCCCCAGGGGGGCGGAGCTTATTTTTCGTCTATATCTGCATAGAAAATTTTAAAATTCTTATTGTCACATACCCCATGACCGTTTTCAATATTACTTGGCTGGAATGTTGCTTTGGTGAACCTCTATCAAGATTGTACAAGCAGTCATGATTCGTCAAAAAACATGGCTGCTATGGGGTGGGGCTTATTTTCCCTATATATCTAAATAGAAAACTTTAAAAATCTTCTTGTCAGAAACCACTGAACAGATTTCAATATAACTTGGCAGGAATGTTCCTTTGGTGACCCTCTACCAAGTTTGTTCAAGCTTTCATGATTCGTCAAAAAACATGGCCGTTAGGGCGTAGGGCTTTATAGCTATATAAAACTTTTTAAACCACTGGACCAATTTCAATATAACTTGGCAGAAATATTCCTTTGGTGACCCTCTTTTAAGATTCAGTTCAAGTCGTCAAGATTTGTAAAAAAAACATGGCCGGGGGTGTGGTGGAGGGGGGTGGGGTAGGTTAGTGCTATAAAGTTTATACAAAAATCCTAGAGCAGTGAACTTGGCTGAAACTTCAACAGTAAATATGCAAATCTGTTTGGTCAGGTGAGCGATACAGGACCATCATGGTCCTCTTGTTATTGTCTTGCGAGCTTTAGCTCGCATTTGTTTGGATTTTCTTTTGTTGGCTGCCTGTTGAACTTTCGTAAGGCAGATTTTCTTTTATTTATTTAATTTTGAATTTTTAACATCGTTATTAAACCAAGGTCTATTTCTTTTTGAACGTGCCGAGGACTTCGGAATACATTTTTCGGCTACATGAATTAATGTATTAGTAAAAGCTTGTATATCATCTGCTGTTTTAAACATCTCAGGTTTTAATTTTTCACTACATAGCTCCATAAAATTCTCCCCGTTTGCTTTATTCAGATTCCATCGGGAATGATGGTCTTCATTTGTCGATTCAATTTCTTTAATTTTAATTGGAAAATGATCGCTCCCATGAAGGTCATCTAGAACTGACCAATCAAAATCTAAGTAAATATTTGGAGAGCATATAGACAAATCTAAAGCAAAATAATTTCTTGTAGGAGAATGAAGATAAGTTGGTTGTTTATCGTTAAATAAACATAAATCATTTTCTGCAATAAAATTTTCTATTATTTCTCCTTTGTCATTTGTATCCAGACAACCCCATAGTTTGCTGTGATTATTAAAGTCACCTAATAATAAATAAGGACGAGGTAACTGGTTTATAAGATTTTATGAATCGTGTTTAGAAAATTTACAGTGTGGAGGAAGATATAGAGAACAAATTGTTATGGATTTAGACAGAGTGACATTTACAGCAACAGCTTGTAAATTACTATTTATATTTATCTGTCTATGAGGAACATTTGATTTTACAAGGATAGATGAACTCCTGAGGCTTTCTGATTTTCAGTTGCGACATGATTATATAAACTATAATTTTTAAAGTTAAATAATATTATCTGTATTTTTTAAAAAAAGTTTCCTCGAGACAAAAGACAGTCGGAGAAAGTAGTGTTGTTAAAATTAAAATTTCGTTATAATTTGCTTTGAGTCCTCGACAGTTCCACTAAATAATTGATTTAAGGGTTCATCACAGTCAAAAGTGGGTGGGGTACCTTAGAAAATGGTCTGCACAGAACTTCACAATAACCATATGGGTGTTAAAAAAATGATATATCTGCTAATAAGAAGGTACTAGGGGTATTCTTTATACATGGAGAATTTTTTTCTAAGAGGCCAAAAAGACATAAAGAAAATAGCGAATATATGGGCATTCGCATTTGCAGTCAAAGTCAAGAATGATACATTTTTTTCAAAGGCAGTTGCGGAAAGAATATGCTATGATATATCAGCTACAATGTCCTACGGTATTAATCTTGAAAACTACAAACTTGCACTAAAATGCATACCATTTTCATGACATGGTATTCTAGATTTTCAATGTAGCCATTTTTCATTCATGAAAAAATGTAAACAAAATTTTTAGTATGTTTATCTACCAAATGAACTTACAAAAATAATATGAAACATACCTTGAAAAAGCACTGAAACTCAGCTTTAAGATGGTTTATCTTTTTTCAATGATCATTGCTGCGATTTGCAGAAGATGATAATTTATTTTGACACCTCAAATGAGAAGATGAACAACTTTTTACCAAAACGATTTTCACGAGGAACCTGTCGGACGAATCATACGGATTATTAATGCGCGAATGGGTACTACTAAATACTCCATGGCACCAACGGCATCAAATGGTAATGTGCAGAATGATGCCACGACAAATAAACGTGGGGACACTTCGTGGAAAGAAGAAAAATGGTGAACTACACTGATGATCATGTTTATTAACTTTAATTACTACCAAAAAGTGCTTTTATGGGCATTACATTGTAGCTCTATCGTCTGAATAGGAAATAACACAGGAAATGCACAACTTTCTGTCCCTTGGGGTTCCATGGGATGGCCTGGGGTGTTGTTCAGTGTTTAGCAGTACCCTACGCGAATTTGCAAAAAGCGTTTTATTTTTTTGAATTTACTATTTTACATTTATATTATATTGAAAATAGTATGAAACAGATTAAATAATAATAGAGAATATAGCGTAATATTTTAATAATAAATAAAAATGCGGATTATATGGTATTTGCGCAGCAACCTCGTGCAGATGTCCTTAGGCATTTCCGGTTTATTTTCGCGCACGTGTTGATAAACAATTTTCCATTAAAATTCGGCAAAATAGTAGTGATCAAGGTAAGTGCCCCAGCCTTATATGAAATGGTTCTATGAAGTTTAATTGTGCAGATTATTGTGAGTTCACTGATTAAGATGAGGTAGGTATACATGTTTTAACATACATTTACGATTCACCGTTACTTACGCCAATGGTTGTAAAATATGCAATCGCGTGACCAGATTTAAACAAGTATGGTGGATGGTTGAAGCCTACAGTTTTTTACAGAACCGTTTTTGCGCGAAAATTATCAATTTTGCAAGGTTTTTTTTCCAGACTTATAGTGTTGAATTTGTGAATTCAGAACTGAGGAATAAAATTTAGCTGAAATCGGCGTATTCGTCCGATGGAAAAATCTTTGTACGCGATCTCAAGGATGACCGACACCTTATAAAGACTGATGCAGATATATTGAAATTTGGTGACCCAGAAGAGGTAAAAAAGATACTCGCGGCAAGAGTAAAAGCGAAAACTCCTAAACCAACGGCAAGCTCCTTGGACTAATTTAACATTTTTGTACTGTGCTCCATTCTTACGGTCCATAATTTCTATTAGATACAGTGTATAACAAACTAAAACTTACAGCGTCATAACTTTCGGCGTGAAGTATGTTTAAGTGTGATCAATGAACGGTGTTAATGTATTATTCTTTATTCATAGATCAGTTAAATGCACATCACGTGTTCACACCTTTGTGATGTAAACCCTTTGAGCAAAACCTTGCGCGGTGAAACTGGTCTTCTTAGCGGCGCCTCATACTTGATTGATCTCTGTTCCATAGTGTATATCGTGGGTACTCGCAGGAGCAGCCTCAATGAGTCTATTCTAGCGGGTAGCCACGGTCTACCACTGAGGCCTGGAACTGGGGAAATGCATCTCTGTTTGATTTAATGCATGCAATGGGTGTGTAACGTGCTGACTTCCCGGAGTTTTTATGACTGATCGTATTGCTAGTCATTCACACTTTGACTGAACGTACTCCACTCCTATTACATAGTCGGAATATGTCTTATCAATTTAACCTTGGTCTTGTTGGTTTCGTCGACTTACGGTCACGCAACCTCCAGTAACATGATCTCCTACACAATTTAATTCAAATATGTTTATTTTGAATATGTTTTGACTTTTTTCCTATCAACTGTTGAATTCTGTAAACTCAGTAACGCAACGCTACACTACACTACACTTCACTACACCACACCAAACCACACCACACCATACACCACATCACACCACACCACATCACACCACACCATACAATACCACACCACACCACACCGCGCACCGTTAAACACAATACATTGCATTACCATACATCGTCTTAAACAAAACTCCGTGCCACCACCTCGACTTTAACATAACTCCATGCTACTACCTTGACTTTAACATATGCCATCGTACAACATATTGAACACACACCCAGCTTCAACTTAAACCACACCACTATGCAAATATTTCCACAAAATAATTATTCCTCAGCACAGTTACAATGACAGAAATCGTCAGTTTGCATATTGCATCGAAACGGACAACTAAACTTCTTGATTGCTGTACCATCGTTTGTTGTGCATCTTTAGAATACTAATGCTTTATACTACTATTTTCGGGTGCACTGGATATGTGATGCAGTAAACAAGAAGTTTCTATCGTTGATCTTGCCGGTGAGTTATCCGACGTACATATGAATAGCATATTGTGTGACAAGGGAAGCTACTGCTACGTAACTAAACAACCTAATACATTCTTGTTACTGCGCTTCATTAATACAGAGACGTGCTTGTATTCACAACATGAACTGATTTATCTGTCAATCAATGGATTCACATTACGAGAACATGCCTATTCAAATATATTGAAAATTTTACAACCAAAAAAGGAAAATTTTCAGATAAAAAATTCTGATATTTTTCATATTTCTGCTCGAAACATGGATTGTTGGTGCTCGTTAGAACCGCCTCGGCGAGGTGGTCTGTGTTTTGGGGCGGAATAAGAAAAGTAATGTATACCCCTGTAGGCCCCAGTTTTACTATATAAAAGTGGGGTTTAAGGGGCTCAAAGTTATATATGCGTGTTTTCGTGATGGCTGCCTGGTGCTGCCTGATCTCTGTCTACACTGACTAGGTTTTATTTATAATACTGAGGGTCAGATGCCTCACGAGAACTCTAGAAAATTGTATTACGTATTTAACTAGCAGCAGATTTATTATCAGCGCCTGTCATTATCTTAAAGGCTACTTTTCTTTAGTCTAGTGTCAGAACAGTATTAGAAATATTGGCGAAAATAGGTGTATTATGTCCATTCTACTGTTTATGCCTTAGTATATGAGAATCTATATACAGACGCACTTAGCCTTCACTGACCACTTGTTAGAGAATTCGGGATCGCGCAGGTCTGCTTTGTTCCCATTTTTAGCGATTACCGACCAAATGTGTTTCAATATCACTGTTCTAAGCTACACTTTAGTACCAATATGTAATGTTGTAATGTGTATAGAATTGTTTGAGTTGTTATGTTTCAGTTTATAATGCTGTGAATATCACGGAATTGTAACACACACACACACATACATACATACACACACACACACACACACACACACACACACACACACACACACACACACACACACACACTTGCACGCGCACGCATGTTGTGACTTTATTGTTTTCTATGTAATCCGTATTGAAATTTAGTACACAGTTTTTTTTTTATTAATCCACTCCTGTTTTGCAACTGATATACTTGGTCTAAAGGCAACCAGTGCAGACCCAGACGAGACGCAGTACAGTGCGGCAACTCATTAGGACTTTCACTGTCTGATTTACCTAGATCAACTTGACACCCCTAAATGGAGTGGATTTGTCCAAGCAAATGTAACGAAAGAGTCTTTTCGGATCAAGTAGGATAATATATAAGTTACGATGTTTTCTTTAACGCCCTTAGTCTAAATGAATTTCATATGAATTTTCGTTTTTTTCCATAGCTGATGAACATTTTCCAGATCCACATTATGTAATCACCACATATGCTGCTTTGTATGCATTACTCTATGTTTTTTCTTTTTGTTTTCCATGTCTTACCTCGACCTTTCTCGTCTTTATCTTACTATCACTGTTTGACTGACTTTCCCGCCTTAAATGATCCAGTATTTGGTCATGCTTACTTATGTACAGAAACTGCGCTAAAGCAAGATGCACATGAACTGCCACTTTGCCTCGTCTTGATCTTTCTCCAGCTCATACTAACTAGCATCTGATGCTCAACATTCGTAGGTCAGACGGGCTCGGTGGCAGTTTAAGTGTTTCTTTATCATTAAGGCTGGGCACTACGAAACATATCAAGCATAGTAAATTTAACTTGCTCTTCTTCTTAATGGTAATTATGTTATTGAGTGTACCTAACGTCCGTAATACATCAGCATTTAGTTTAACACTGGCCCTCCAACGCAGCAACGAGCTCTATAAGAATATTAAAGCCCCGTTCATGCGCCATTACTTTTATGTTCCGTCTCAAAACACCTTCTTTTGTCGTAAAATTTTCTTTCTAATCTTTATTTCAAATATGATCACATGGTTACTGTCAATACTGCTTTTATCAGGTGATATTGAGATAAACCCAGGACCAGACTCTGTCGAAGGCAGCACTGACTACAGCAGCGACGTATCAGCCACTTCTTTTGAACTACTCTCCAACCATCTAAGTATAATGCACTTAAATGTACAAAGTCTCGCCCCTAAAATTGACATAATTCGCAGCGAAGCCGAAGCATACGACCTTCTTGTCTTCTCTGAAAGTTGGCTAACTTCTAATATTAGCAATTCCGATATACACATTGATGGTTTTTTACCGCCTTTCAGAAGGGATAGGCAGGGTCGACCTGGTGGAGGAGTTGCGGTATATGCCCGGGATACCTTATCATGCAAACGTAGACCTGACCTCGAACTACAGGGTGTCGAAAGTATATGGATAGAGCTTACTATAAAGTCTAAACGAATTCTTATTGGTGGATTTTATAGACCACCTAACAGTGACCCAAACTATTTTAACTTAATCAAAGAAAGCATTGACAGAGCACACAATACTAACATTGTTGATATTGTCATTACTGGTGATTTTAATATCGACATGTCCCAAAACAACAATAACAAAGTCAGGGAGCTTATGTTAGAATACAATCTCAACCAACTTATATCAGAGCCTACGCATTTCACTGAGCATTCATCGTCGCTCATAGATCTCATCTTAGTGCGCATTAGTAATAATGTTTTGACAAGTGGTGTCGTAGACCCTTTTATAGCTGATTATATAAGGTATCACTGCCCAGTTATAACTGTGCTTAAATTCACACGCTTACATAAGCCATCTTTTAAACGTAAAATATGGAATTACAATAAGGCCGATTACAACAAATTTAGGTCTATCTTACTAGAATCTGATATCTTACAGAAAATTGAAGCCGACAACAACATCGACCATAATGTACAAGTTCTCAATGACACTCTAATTAAGGCTGCTGAGGAATCGATTCCAAACAAAATGGTACTGATCAAACCAGACGATCACCCTTGGATCACTTGTCACGTCATAAATTTAATTCGAAAACGTAAGCGCACATATAGGCAATATAAGAAAACAAACGACGTTTATTTTTGGACAAAGTACAAACAACTTAGAAACAAAACTAACATTACCGTAAGGAAATCTAAAAAGGATTATTTTGAAAAACTTGATAAACTCCTATCATCTGAAAATTGTAACTCCAAGGTGTTTTGGAAAACATCCAAACAGCTTCTAAACCTCAATCGTACTTCAGACAGTATTCCATGAACCATGAAGTTGCAGAAACAGATTTACAAAAAGCTGAAATGTTAAATTCCTATTTCTCCTCACAGACTAAAGTAAATGATTCAAACAAACCTCTACCCTACATTGAACATGCACAACACAGATTACATTCAATTATAATATCAACGCAGGATGTACTTGATGTTCTCCGACATCTGGATGTCAACAAAGCTTGTGGTCCAGATCTTATCAGTCCCAGACCTGCGTGAAGGTGCAAACATCCTAGCTCATCCATTCTCTATCGTGTTTAATAGATCTCTACTTCAAGGTTATTTTCCACCACCATGGAAGGACGCAAATCTCTCTCCGATTCACAAAAAAGATAACAAATCCTCTCCGATTAATTACAGACCCATTTCCCTCTTGAGCCATGAAGGTAAAACTATGGAACGCTGTGTCCACAAACACCTCTATAACTATGTCGTATCACATCAACTGCTCACTCCTTTTCAATCAGGCTTTGTACAAGGCGATTCCACAACTTACCAACTACTCCATACTTACCACACATTTTGCGAGGCAGTGGACAGCGGCAAAGAAGTTCGCGCTGTCTTCTGCGACATCAGTAAGGCTTTCGACAGAGTCTGGCATAAGGGGCTACTCCATAAACTTAGAGGAATAGGGTGCTCAGAAAATGTATTAAAATGGTTTACAAGGTACCTATCCGGGCGAAGGCAACGGGTAGTTCTCAACGGTCAGTCATCAGTCTAGGCACAAGTCAAAGCTGGAGTTCCCCAAGGGTCTATTCTGGGCCCACTATTATTTCTTTTATACATCAATGACATAGTGAAAAACATTGGTTGTTCGATTCGCCTCTTCGCGGACGATACAAGTCTGTACATCATTGTCGAAACGCCCGATCAGGCTGCATACGTACTAAATGTAGATCTACAAACCATCTCCAATTGGGCCATAGATTGGCTCGTTGACTTTCACGCGAAGAAAACCATGGCAATGACTGTCTCTAGAAAACTTAACCCTGTATTACATCCACCTCTGTTCCTTAATAATATAAGAATAAAAGAAACTGCTAGGCACAAACATCTAGGTCTAACTTTCTCCAGTACATGCAACTGGAATGACCACGTTCACAACATCTCCGATAAAGCTTGTATACGCTTAAATCTCCTAAGAGCTCTGAAATTTAGGGTCAGTAGAAAATCTATCGAGAAAATGTATATCGCATTTGTTCGTCCCCTTATTGAATATAGCGATATTGTATGGGATAACTGCTCCATGGAAACCAAAAAGCAGCTAGATGCAATCCACGTAGAAGCAGCAAGAATAATAACAGGGGCAACAAAACTATGCAGCATCGACAATTTGTACAGCGAACTTGGCTGTGAGTCCCTGCAAAGTAGACGAAATAAGCACAAACTCGTAGTTCTTTACAAGATTTTGCATGGATCGGCCCCAAATTACCTTGCTGATCTCATACCCCCGACTGTACAGGAAACAACAAGGTACAGTCTCCGCAACTCAGATCATATACAGAATTACAGAACAAATACAAATCTTTTTCTGGATTCATACTTCCCGTCCACTATTCGAGCTTGGAACAACCTGCCGACGGAAATAAAAAATGCAACATCCTTATCAATTTTCAAATCCTTACTCAACAGAAACATGCAAAGACCACCAAAATACTTCAATGCTGGCCATCGCCTAGGCCAAATCCTCCACGCGAGACTACGTATGGGATGTAGTTTACTGAACTCTGACCTTTACCGCAAGCATATCGTTGCCAGCCCCTCTTGTCACTGCGGAGCGTTTGAAAGTGCAAAGCATTTTCTTTTCCATTGTCCTAATTACTCTATTGCAAGGCACAGATATCTGCCTCAAGATCTTGACAGTCAATCGCTCAAAGACCTAATGTATGGTAAAACAAGCTACTCATTACAAGAAAATGTAACCCTTTTCTCACAGGTGCAGGACTTCATTGTTAAATCTGGGCGATTCGTGTAGTATGTAGTAGTTGCGGTCATGGTACCAAAGCCGTAATTCAAAATCATAAATCCATAAACGAATGACGAATCAGAATGTTCAGACCAACAGACATGGACACCAAAACAAAGGGTGTAATCAGGCGTCCGCGGATAGTAAGCATTACTTGGTAAGCAAGCTTCTCCCACCATGCCCATGGGCCTGAACGAAGGAAATATCGGTAGAAGCGTATGTCCGGGATTTGGGAAGTCTACTTATGGCGCGTCACTGGCAAAAACATCAGAAACAATTCTAGAAACTGCCACATTGTAGGGATTGACTAGATCATGATGTCTCCCATAGAACTTCTTAAGTGTTGCTACAAGTTTGGTTTTTTGATACCCCTGGCTCAACAACTTTTGAGTGAGCACTTTCCCACGCTCCATGAAGTCCTGATAATTTGAACAAGTTCTGGCATAACGGATTAACTGTGAAACGTAAACGCCGTATGCTGGTGCAGAAGGGATATTACTGCTCAGGAAAGGAAAGTTAACGATGGGAAAATTGAAGTCATCCCGTTTGTCGTAAAGCCTAGTAGTAAGCTTTCCATTGTCGATGTAGAGATAACAATCCAAGTATGAGGAGGAGGCTGAAGTCTCCGTTGTTTCCTTTATTTCAAGTTCACGTGGGTAGATGAATTCTTAATACTCTGCAAATTTTGTGTTTTTCAGAGACAATACATCATCTATATATCTGTAGGTGAAATTGAATTGTTGTGCGAGGTGTTTCTTGCCTGCTTGGAGGAGACTTTGTACAAACTCCGCCTCATACGAGTATAAAAACAAGTCGGCAAGTAACGGTGCACAATTAGTACCCATCGGTAGTATCTAATCCAACTAGTACCTCTAGTGCCAGCCAACATGTACAAATGAAGTCTATACAAATGACATTCTACAATGCGAATAGTTCAACTTCAACACTTATAGCAGGGAAAGTTGGTCTCTCTCTCTTTCTTTCTCTCTCTCTCTCTCTCTCTTTCTTTCTCTCTCCCACTCTCTCACTCTCTCTCTCTCTCTCTCTCTCTCTAATGTTCACAAAATGGCTATCAGTATTCTCAATATTTAGTAATATTGCTATACCGTTCAACTACAATGTACATGAATTTGTTTCAAGGAGATGACTTTCATAAGCCTTACCGCTTACCGTCAGATCCTTTTCACCATTTCCATTGAATGAATGTTATGTGAGTTGCTTGAAATAAATATTGTTTAAACCAATTTAGCAAATACAAAGCAATTACAATAAGGAAAAAATACAGGAGACGCGGTACCTAGATTTACCGAAACGAAGCCGAAATACCGAAACGAAACCGAAATACCGAAACGGGATATTAAAAATATAGGGAAAATGCTGTTAGTTAGTATATGCTTGGGCGAAATGGATAACGAAGTATTTTCCTAAATAAATATAATATGTAAACATACATACAGTATAATAACCACACTAAAGAGGAAATTAAAAGCAAATGAATAAGCCTCATTAATAAGACGCCTCCGAAATACCGAAACAGACTATTAATAATATACGGAAAATGCTGTTAGTAAATAATTCTGCGGCTATAAGAATAAAAAATTTCTCAAATAACAGGGTGGCCACACACTCTGGAAAACAGGGAAAACAGGGAAAATGGTGAAAAAAAAATCCCTGCAGGGAAAAATCAGGGAATTTGAAATTTTGCTGAAAATCAGGGAAAAATCAGGGAATTTCAAAAAATCATATCTTTGTAAGGTCAAAATATTCAAATTTTATAGCTGTTCAGATGTGGCTACTGGTGGTTTCTTTCTGCCATTTGCTTAAAATACCTGCAGATCTAATGGAGTACTTATTAGGTGGAGTATTTGTTTGCTGTATATTCTGACAGCATTTGAATCAGTATATGACTTCTAAAAGTAGGGGCCATTGCGATAATATTAAGGTTTTTAATCAGGGAAAATCAAATCAAATCAGGGAAAAATCAGGGAATTTGATTGCTAAAAATGTGTGGCCACCCTGAATAAATACAATATATGGGGAGACGAACTCTATAAGCACTCGTGCTTTCGTTCTAATCCCTCCTTTACTTGAGCTATTTATATAATATGTATCACATGTATTATAATGAAATAAAATATGTTTAAACTAAATACAATATATAAACATACATACAGTATAAAATCTGCAGTGAGGAGGAAAATAATATCAAATGATTTATCATTATGCCTCATTTACTGTGATGCTTTTGAAATACCGGAACGGACCATTAAAAATAGATACATGCTATTAAAACTCTTATTGTCCTTTCGCTTGATAACGTAATTCTCTATCAAAATTAGTCACATTGTGTCTCATTTATGCACATACGCGTTTCAATTACTAAGAATATCAAAACAAAAACCAGTGTCATAAATGTAATTGGACTCTTTCCCTATACTTTTAATAGTCCGTTTCGGTATTTCGGTTTCGTTTCGGTATTTTGGTTTCGTTTCGGTAAGTCTATAGGTACCCCAGGAGACACTTTGGACAGACTAATGGTAAAAACAGTAAAACCAGACAGAGGAAAGAAAAAGTTCAGTTTCTGAAAAAAGAAGAAAGAACTCTTTTGTACGCGAATGATAATATATATATATATATATATATATATAATATATATATATTATATATATATATATATATATTATATATATATATATATATATATATATATATATATATATATATATATATATATATCAGCCCTATCAGTTGCAGAAATTATAGAATGTTTTAGAATGTTTTAGTAGAAAACAGTTGCAGAAATTAGTTCTGTTAACTGGAACAGTTTAAACTTTAGAAAAGTTGCTTTTAAATGTTAATATATGTACACAACATTACAAAAATGATTCATTTTCTTATTACCCCATTCTATCAGAGATGTCACAGCACACGGTTCTATAGACATCCTTCAAAAAGATTGAATTTGACATTTTTTATGGTAAACATGCATAATTATTTTTTGATCATTTAAGATTAAAAAGATAGAAGAAAAGCACATTTTCATTTATTTTTCATGGTCATTCTTCCCATGCTTTTTTAGACAACATGTAGACAGACAGACAAACAGACACCAGTAAAGAAGATAAAGTAAAAGCAATATGCCACATCCACTTTTAACAGGTCACCAGAGAAAACAGGATAGACAATCCGAAAAAAAAAAACCTTTATTTCAGAAGGGAGACAAATCCAACTTCTCTTTCATATGACATTTTTTTCCCTCCATACTTGTTTTGGGCACTACTTTGTAAACAAAAAATGTCTGATATTTTTTTCAAATTTTACCAATGGTTGTGCTACAAAAAGCTGCTTTACTTCTTTGTAGTGTGATTCCCAACATATATCTTGTAAGACATTGTTGTCACATAAAAGGACAAACTTTTCATTTTATTGTATTCAGGATACATGCACTTTATAAACAGTTTAGGTGCAAATAGCTGGACAGTTCTTCAGGTGAAATATTTTTCTTTAAAATTCTTTAATTTTTAGCCTTACATAACGAATACCCTCACTGATTATGAAAGTAAGCTCTCAAGTAGTTGATTTTTCAAATAACTTCTTACTTTTGAGAAAATTCAGAATTGAAAAAATTACAGTTACCCCACCCACTTGTGACTGTGATGAACCCTTAAAATAAGGAAATTAATCCTTTTATTTTTTCCGGGTCTGCGACAGCATGGAGGAGTCAATCTCTAACTCCATGCTGTCGAGGGAATCGAACCGATTGACCAATTTGATCGGATCGGCCGATCCCCCTTTACTGTATGGATTTGGTTCTTTATCCTTTTCTTTTATATTTTTTTCCTTTTTGATCAGCTGTCCTGTTCCTGGATCTGGATCTTTGGAATCCACTTGCTTTACTCGGCTGTGTTTGTGAACTGTTTTGAGATTTTGTTGGTGGTCTAGACTGATGAGTAAATGCGGGTTTAGGTTTAGGTCTTTGAGTAGTAGTAATGACTTTTGAATTTGCTTTAATGACAGAATCTTTTTCGTTAAACTGGGTGGAAGTTTCTTTGGTTTCAGGTTTAGTGTTTAGGGATTGAACAACTTTAGCAAAGGTAATTTCAGGTTGGTTTTCTTGAATTTTTTTAGCTTCCAAATAAGTGATTTTTTGTGTAACTTAAATTTTCATTATTTCTTTCTCTTTTTTCCAAATTTCACACTGATTTGATTTTGATTGATGGTTTTTGTGACAGTTCACACACTTGGCTTCATTTTTACAAGCATTTGTATGGTGATCAAAGTCACCCATACCACATTTTTCACATACTGATCCAGGTAATTCAGGACAGCCATTTTCATGATGTCCAAACCTCTGACAGTTGAAACACCCTCG